>JABXNX010001077.1:0-13749 GCA_014843695.1 Archivesica marissinica
TGGAGGACTGCTGATGTAGGGAGGTAGCTGATGCACAGATGTTACTGCTGTATGGAGGACTGCTGATGTAGGCAGGTAACTGATGCACAGATGTTACTGCTGTATGGAGGGAGGTAACTGATGCACAGATGTTACTGCTGTATGGAGGGAGGTAACTGGTGCACAGATGTTACTGCTGTATGGAGGGAGGTAACTGGTGCACAGATGTTACTGCTGTATGGAGGACTGCTGATGTAGGGAGGTAACTGGTGCACAGATGTTACTGCTGTATGGAGGACTGCTGATGTAGGGAGGTAACTGATGCACAGATGTTACTGCTGTATGGAGGACTGCTGATGTAGGCAGGTAACTGATGCACAGATGTTACTGCTGTATGGAGGACTGCTGATGTAGGCAGGTAACTGATGCACAGATGTTACTGCTGTATGGAGGGAGGTAACTGATGCACAGATGTTACTGCTGTATGGAGGACTGCTGATGTAGGCAGGTAACTGATGCACAGATGTTACTGCTGTATGGAGGGAGGTAACTGATGCACAGATGTTACTGCTGTATGGGAGGACTGCTGATGTAGGCAGGTAACTGATGCACAGATGTTACTGCTGTATGGAGGACTGCTGATGTAGGCAGGTAACTGATGTACAGATGTTACTGCTGTATGGAGGGAGGTAACTGATGCACATATGTTACTGCTGTATGGAGGGAGGTAACTGATGCACAGATGTTACTGCTGTATGGAGGACTGCTGATGTAGGCAGGTAACTGATGCACAGATGTTACTGCTGTATGGAGGGAGGTAACTGATGCACAGATGTTACTGCTGTATGTAGGCAGGTAACTGATGCACAGATGTTACTGCTGTATGGAGGGAGGTAACTGATGCACAGATGTTACTGCTGTATGGAGGGAGGTAACTGGTGCACAGATGTTACTGCTGTATGGAGGACTGCTGATGTAGGGAGGTAACTGATGCACAGATGTTACTGCTGTATGGAGGACTGCTGATGTAGGCAGGTAACTGATGCACAGATGTTACTGCTGTATGGAGGGAGGTAACTGATGCACAGATGTTACTGCTGTATGGAGGACTGCTGATGTAGGCAGGTAACTGATGCACAGATGTTACTGCTGTATGGAGAGGACTGCTGATGTAGGCAGGTAACTGATGCACAGATGTTACTGCTGTATGGAGAGGACTGCTGATGTAGGCAGGTAACTGATGCACAGATGTTACTGCTGTATGGAGGACTGCTGATGTAGGCAGGTAACTGATGCACAGATGTTACTGCTGTATGGGGGGAGGTAACTGATGCACAGATGTTACTGCTGTATGGGGGAGGTAACTGATGCACAGATGTTACTGCTGTATGGAGGGAGGTAACTGATGCACAGATGTTACTGCTGTATGGAGGACTGCTGATGTAGGCAGGTAACTGATGCACATATGTTACTGCTGTATGGAGGGAGGTAACTGGTGCACAGATGTTACTGCTGTATGGAGAGGACTGCTGATGGAGGCAGGTAACTGATGCACAGATGTTACTGCTGTATGGAGGACTGCTGATGTAGGCAGGTAACTGATGCACAGATGTTACTGCTGTATGGAGGGAGGTAACTGATGCACATATGTTACTGCTGTATGGGGGGAGGTAACTGATGCACAGATGTTACTGCTGTATGGAGGACTGCTGATGTAGGCAGGTAACTGATGTACAGATGTTACTGCTGATGGAGGGAGGTAACTGATGCACAGATGTTACTGCTGTATGGAGGGAGGTAACTGATGCACAGATGTTACTGCTGTATGGAGGGAGGTAACTGATGCACAGATGTTACTGCTGTATGGAGGGAGGTAACTGATGCACAGATGTTACTGCTGTATGGAGAGGACTGCTGATGTAGGCAGGTAACTGATGCACAGATGTTACTGCTGTATGGAGAGGACTGCTGATGTAGACAGGTAACTGATGCACAGATGGTACTGCTGTATGGAGAGGACTGCTGATGTAGGGAGGTAACTGATGCACAGATGTTACTGCTGTATGGAGGACTGCTGATGTAGACAGGTAGCTGAAGCACAGATGTTACTGCTGTATGGAGAGGACTGCTGATGTAGGCAGGTAACTGTGCACAGATGTTACTGCTGTATGGAGGGAGGTAACTGATGCACAGATGTTACTGCTGTATGTAGGCAGGTAACTGATGTACATATGTTACTGCTGTATGGAGGGAGGTAACTGGTGCACAGATGTTACTGCTGTATGGAGGACTGCTGATGTAGGGAGGTAGCTGATGCACAGATGTTACTGCTGTATGGAGGACTGCTGATGTAGGCAGGTAACTGATGCACAGATGTTACTGCTGTATGGAGGGAGGTACCTGGTGCACAGATGTTACTGCTGTATGGAGGGAGGTACCTGGTGCACAGATGTTACTGCTGTATGGAGGGAGGTAACTGGTGCACAGATGTTACTGCTGTATGGAGGACTGCTGATGTAGGGAGGTAACTGGTGCACAGATGTTACTGCTGTATGGAGGGAGGTAACTGATGCACAGATGTTACTGCTGTATGGAGGACTGCTGATGTAGGCAGGTAACTGATGCACAGATGTTACTGCTGTATGGAGGGAGGTAACTGGTGCACAGATGTTACTGCTGTATGGAGAGGACTGCTGATGGAGGCAGGTAACTGATGCACATATGTTACTGCTGTATGGAGGACTGCTGATGTAGGCAGGTAACTGATGCACAGATGTTACTGCTGTATGGAGGGAGGTAACTGATGCACATATGTTACTGCTGTATGGAGGACTGCTGATGTAGGGAGGTAGCTGATGCACAGATGTTACTGCTGTATGGAGGACTGCTGATGTAGGCAGGTAACTGATGTACAGATGTTACTGCTGTATGGAGGGAGGTAACTGATGCACAGATGTTACTGCTGTATGGAGGGAGGTAACTGATGCACATATGTTACTGCTGTATGGAGGGAGGTAACTGATGCACAGATGTTACTGCTGTATGGAGGACTGCTGATGTAGGCAGGTAACTGATGCACAGATGTTACTGCTGTATGGAGAGGACTGCTGATGTAGGGAGGTAACTGATGCACAGATGTTACTGCTGTATGGAGGACTGCTGATGTAGACAGGTAGCTGAAGCACAATGTTACTGCTGTATGGAGGACTGCTGATGTAGGCAGGTAACTGTGCACAGATGTTACTGCTGTATGGGGGGAGGTAACTGATGCACAGATGTTACTGCTGTATGTAGGCAGGTAACTGATGTACAGATGTTACTGCTGTATGGAGGGAGGTAACTGGTGCACAGATGTTACTGCTGTATGGAGGACTGCTGATGTAGGGAGGTAGCTGATGCACAGATGTTACTGCTGTATGGAGGACTGCTGATGTAGGCAGGTAACTGATGCACAGATGTTACTGCTGTATGGAGGGAGGTACCTGGTGCACAGATGTTACTGCTGTATGGAGGGAGGTACCTGGTGCACAGATGTTACTGCTGTATGGAGGGAGGTAACTGGTGCACAGATGTTACTGCTGTATGGAGGACTGCTGATGTAGGGAGGTAACTGGTGCACAGATGTTACTGCTGTATGGAGGACTGCTGATGTAGGGAGGTAGCTGATGCACAGATGTTACTGCTGTATGGAGGACTGCTGATGTAGGGAGGTAACTGATGCACAGATGTTACTGCTGTATGTAGGACTGCTGATGTAGGCAGGTAACTGATGCACAGATGTTACTGCTGTATGGAGGACTGCTGATGTAGGCAGGTAACTGATGCACAGATGTTACTGCTGTATGGAGGGAGGTAACTGGTGCACAGATGTTACTGATGTATGGAGGTCTGCTGATGTAGGCAGGTAACTGATGCACAGATGTTACTGCTGTATGGAGGGAGGTAACTGGTGCACAGATGTTACTGCTGTATGGAGAGGACTGCTGATGTAGGCAGGTAACTGATGCACAGATGTTACTGCTGTATGGAGGGAGGTAACTGATGCACAGATGTTACTGCTGTATGGAGAGGACTGCTGATGTAGGCAGGTAACTGATGCACAGATGTTACTGCTGTATGGAGAGGACTGCTGATGTAGACAGGTAACTGATGCACAGATGGTACTGCTGTATGGAGAGGACTGCTGATGTAGGGAGGTAACTGATGCACAGATGTTACTGCTGTATGGAGGACTGCTGATGTAGACAGGTAGCTGAAGCACAGATGTTACTGCTGTATGGGGGGAGGTAACTGATGCACAGATGTTACTGCTGTATGGAGGGAGGTAACTGGTGCACAGATGTTACTGCTGTATGGAGGACTGCTGATGTAGGGAGGTAACTGGTGCACAGATGTTACTGCTGTATGGAGGGAGGTACCTGTGCACATATGTTACTGCTGTATGGAGGGAGGTAACTGGTGCACAGATGTTACTGCTGTATGAGAGGACTGCTGATGGAGGCAGGTAACTGATGCACATATGTTACTGCTGTATGGAGGACTGCTGATGTAGGCAGGTAACTGATGTACAGATGTTACTGCTGTATGGAGGGAGGTAACTGATGCACATATGTTACTGCTGTATGGAGACCAAGGGAGGTAACTGATGCACAGATGTTACTGCTGTATGGAGGACTGCTGATGTAGGCAGGTAACTGATGCACAGATGTTACTGCTGTATGGAGGGAGGTAACTGGTGCACAGATGTTACTGCTGTATGGAGAGGACTGCTGATGGAGGCAGGTAACTGATGCACATATGTTACTGCTGTATGGAGGACTGCTGATGTAGGCAGGTAACTGATGTACAGATGTTACTGCTGTATGGAGGGAGGTAACTGATGCACATATGTTACTGCTGTATGGAGGACTGCTGATGTAGGGAGGTAGCTGATGCACAGATGTTACTGCTGTATGGAGGACTGCTGATGTAGGCAGGTAACTGATGCACAGATGTTACTGCTGTATGGATGGAGGGAGGTACCTGGTGCACAGATGTTACTGCTGTATGGAGGGAGGTACCTGGTGCACAGATGTTACTGCTGTATGGAGGGAGGTAACTGGTGCACAGATGTTACTGCTGTATGGAGGACTGCTGATGTAGGGAGGTAACTGGTGCACAGATGTTACTGCTGTATGGAGGACTGCTGATGTAGGGAGGTAGCTGATGCACAGATGTTACTGCTGTATGAAGGACTGCTGATGTAGGGAGGTAACTGATGCACAGATGTTACTGCTGTATGTAGGAGTGCTGATGTAGGCAGGTAACTGATGCACATATGTTACTGCTGTATGGAGGACTGCTGATGTAGGCAGGTAACTGATGCACAGATGTTACTGCTGTATGGAGGGAGGTAACTGGTGCACAGATGTTACTGATGTATGGAGGTCTGCTGATGTAGGCAGGTAACTGATGCACAGATGTTACTGCTGTATGGAGGGAGGTAACTGGTGCACAGATGTTACTGCAGTATGGAGAGGACTGCTGATGGAGGCAGGTAACTGATGCACAGATGTTACTGCTGTATGGAGAGGACTGCTGATGTAGACAGGTAACTGATGCACAGATGTTACTGCTGTATGGAGGGAGGTAACTGATGCACAGATGTTACTGCTGTATGGAGAGGACTGCTGATGTAGGCAGGTAACTGATGCACAGATGTTACTGCTGTATGGAGAGGACTGCTGATGTAGACAGGTAACTGATGCACAGATGGTACTGCTGTATGGAGAGGACTGCTGATGTAGGGAGGTAACTGATGCACAGATGTTACTGCTGTATGGAGGACTGCTGATGTAGACAGGTAGCTGAAGCACAGATGTTACTGCTGTATGGGGGAGGTAACTGATGCACAGATGTTACTGCTGTATGGAGGACTGCTGATGTAGGCAGGTAACTGATGCACAGATGTTACTGCTGTATGGAGGGAGGTAACTGGTGCACAGATGTTACTGCTGTATGGAGAGGACTGCTGATGGAGGTAGGTAACTGATGCACATATGTTACTGCTGTATGGAGGACTGCTGATGTAGGCAGGTAACTGATGTACAGATGTTACTGCTGTATGGAGGGAGGTAACTGATGCACAGATGTTACTGCTGTATGGAGGGAGGTAACTGATGCACAGATGTTACTGCTGCATGGAGGGAGGTAATTGATGCACAGATGTTACTGCTGTATGAAGAGGACTGCTGATGTAGGCAGGTAACTGATGCACAGATGTTACTGCTGTATGGAGAGGACTGCTGATGTAGACAGGTAACTGAAGCACAGATGGTACTGCTGTATGGAGAGGACTGCTGATGTAGGGAGGTAACTGATGCACATATGTTACTGCTGTATGGAGGACTGCTGATGTAGACAGGTAGCTGAAGCACAGCTGTTACTGCTGTATGGGGGGGAGGTAACTGATGCACAGATGTTACTGCTGTATGTAGGCAGGTAACTGATGTACAGATGTTACTGCTGTATGGAGGGAGGTAACTGGTGCACAGATGTTACTGCTGTATGGAGGACTGCTGATGTAGGGAGGTAGCTGATGCACAGATGTTACTGCTGTATGGGGGGAGGTAACTGATGCACAGATGTTACTGCTGTATGTAGGCAGGTAACTGATGTACAGATGTTACTGCTGTATGGAGGGAGGTACCTGGTGCACAGATGTTACTGCTGTATGGAGGGAGGTAACTGGTGCACAGATGTTACTGCTGTATGGAGGACTGCTGATGTAGGGAGGTAACTGGTGCACAGATGTTACTGCTGTATGGAGGACTGCTGATGTAGGGAGGTAGCTGATGCACAGCTGTTACTGCTGTATGGAGGGAGGTAACTGATGCACAGATGTTACTGCTGTATGGAGAGGACTGCTGATGTAGGCAGGTAACTGATGCACATATGTTACTGCTGTATGGAGAGGACTGCTGATGTAGACAGGTAACTGATGCACAGATGGTACTGCTGTATGGAGAGGACTGCTGATGTAGGGAGGTAACTGATGCACAGATGTTACTGCTGTATGGAGGACTGCTGATGTAGACAGGTAGCTGAAGCACAGATGTTACTGCTGTATGGGGGGAGGTAACTGATGCACAGATGTTACTGCTGTATGTAGGCAGGTAACTGATGTACAGATGTTACTGCTTTATGGAGGGAGGTAACTGGTGCACAGATGTTACTGCTGTATGGAGGACTGCTGATGTAGGGAGGTAGCTGATGCACAGATGTTACTGCTGTATGGAGGACTGCTGATGTAGGCAGGTAACTGATGCACAGATGGTACTGCTGTATGGAGAGGACTGCTGATGTAGGGAGGTAACTGATGTACAGATGTTACTGCTGTATGGAGGGAGGTAATTGATGCACAGATGTTACTGCTGTATGGAGAGGACTGCTGATGTAGGCAGGTAACTGATGCACAGATGTTATTGCTGTATGGAGAGGACTGCTGATGTAGACAGGTAACTGATGCACAGATGGTACTGCTGTATGGAGAGGACTGCTGATGTAGGGAGGTAACTGATGCACAGATGTTACTGCTGTATGGAGGACTGCTGATGTAGACAGGTAGCTGAAGCACAGATGTTACTGCTGTATGGGGGGAGGTAACTGATGCACAGATGTTACTGCTGTATGTAGGCAGGTAACTGATGTACAGATGTTACTGCTGTATGGAGGACTGCTGATGTAGGGAGGTAGCTGATGCACAGATGTTACTGCTGTATGGAGGACTGCTGATGTAGGCAGGTAACTGATGCACAGATGTTACTGTTGTATGGAGGGAGGTACCTGGTGCACATATGTTACTGCTGTATGGAGGGAGGTACCTGGTGCACAGATGTTACTGCTGTATGGAGGGAGGTAACTGGTGCACAGATGTTACTGCTGTATGGAGGACTGCTGGTGTAGGGAGGTAACTGGTGCACAGATGTTACTGCTGTATGGAGGACTGCTGATGTAGGGAGGTAACTGATGCACAGGTGTTACTGCTGTATGTAGGACTGCTGATGTAGGCAGGTAACTGATGCACAGATGTTACTGCTGTATGGAGGACTGCTGATGTAGGCAGGTAACTGATGCACAGATGTTACTGCTGTATGGAGGGAGGTAACTGATGCACAGATGTTACTGATGTATGGAGGACTGCTGATGTAGGCAGGTAACTGATGCACAGATGTTACTGCTGTATGGAGGGAGGTAACTGGTGCACAGATGTTACTGCTGTATGGAGAGGACTGCTGATGGAGGCAGGTAACTGATGCACAGATGTTACTGCTGTATGGAGGACTGCTGATGTAGGCAGGTAACTGATGTACAGATGTTACTGCTGTATGGAGGGAGGTAACTGATGCACATATGTTACTGCTGTATGGGGGGAGGTAACTGATGCACATATGTTACTGCTGTATGGAGGACTGCTGATGTAGGCAGGTAACTGATGTACAGATGTTACTGCTGTATGGGGGGAGGTAACTGATGCACAGATGTTACTGCTGTATGTAGGCAGGTAACTGATGTACAGATGTTACTGCTGTATGGAGGGAGGTACCTGGTGCACAGATGTTACTGCTGTATGGAGGGAGGTAACTGGTGCACAGATGTTACTGCTGTATGGAGGACTGCTGATGTAGGGAGGTAACTGGTGCACAGATGTTACTGCTGTATGGAGGACTGCTGATGTAGGGAGGTAGCTGATGCACAGATGTTACTGCTGTATGGAGGGAGGTAACTGATGCACAGATGTTACTGCTGTATGGAGAGGACTGCTGATGTAGGCAGGTAACTGATGCACAGATGTTACTGCTGTATGGAGAGGACTGCTGATGTAGACAGGTAACTGATGCACAGATGGTACTGCTGTATGGAGAGGACTGCTGATGTAGGGAGGTAACTGATGCACAGATGTTACTGCTGTATGGAGGACTGCTGATGTAGACAGGTAGCTGAAGCACAGATGTTACTGCTGTATGGGGGGAGGTAACTGATGCACAGATGTTACTGCTGTATGGGGGAGGTAACTGATGCACAGATGTTACTGCTGTATGGGGGGAGGTAACTGATGCACAGATGTTACTGCTGTATGGAGGACTGCTGATGTAGGCAGGTAACTGATGCACAATGTTACTGCTGTATGGAGGGAGGTAACTGGTGCACAGATGTTACTGCTGTATGGAGGACTGCTGATGGAGGAGGTAACTGATGCACAGATGTTACTGCTGTATGGAGGACTGCTGATGTAGGCAGGTAACTGATGTACAGATGTTACTGCTGTATGGAGGGAGGTAACTGATGCACAGATGTTACTGCTGTATGGAGGGAGGTAACTGATGCACAGATGTTACTGCTGCATGGAGGGAGGTAATTGATGCACAGATGTTACTGCTGTATGGAGAGGACTGCTGATGTAGGCAGGTAACTGATGCACAGATGTTACTGCTGTATGGAGAGGACTGCTGATGTAGACAGGTAACTGATGCACAGATGGTACTGCTGTATGGAGAGGACTGCTGATGTAGGGAGGTAACTGATGCACATATGTTACTGCTGTATGGAGGACTGCTGATGTAGACAGGTAGCTGAAGCACAGATGTTACTGCTGTATGGGGGGGAGGTAACTGATGCACAGATGTTACTGCTGTATGTAGGCAGGTAACTGATGTACAGATGTTACTGCTGTATGGAGGGAGGTAACTGGTGCACAGATGTTACTGCTGTATGGAGGACTGCTGATGTAGGGAGGTAGCTGATGCACAGATGTTACTGCTGTATGGGGGGAGGTAACTGATGCACAGATGTTACTGCTGTATGTAGGCAGGTAACTGATGCACAGATGTTACTGCTGTATGGAGAGGACTGCTGATGTAGGGAGGTAACTGATGCACAGATGTTACTGCTGTATGGAGGACTGCTGATGTAGACAGGTAGCTGAAGCACAGATGTTACTGCTGTATGGAGAGGACTGCTGATGTAGGCAGGTAACTGGTGCACAGATGTTACTGCTGTATGGGGGGAGGTAACTGATGCACAGATGTTACTGCTGTATGTAGGCAGGTAACTGATGTACATATGTTACTGCTGTATGGAGGGAGGTAACTGGTGCACAGATGTTACTGCTGTATGGAGGACTGCTGATGTAGGGAGGTAGCTGATGCACAGATGTTACTGCTGTATGGAGGACTGCTGATGTAGGCAGGTAACTGATGCACAGATGTTACTGCTGTATGGAGGGAGGTACCTGGTGCACAGATGTTACTGCTGTATGGAGGGAGGTACCTGGTGCACAGATGTTACTGCTGTATGGAGGGAGGTAACTGGTGCACAGATGTTACTGCTGTATGGAGGACTGCTGATGTAGGGAGGTAACTGGTGCACAGATGTTACTGCTGTATGGAGGGAGGTAACTGATGCACAGATGTTACTGCTGTATGGAGGACTGCTGATGTAGGCAGGTAACTGATGCACAGATGTTACTGCTGTATGGAGGGAGGTAACTGGTGCACAGATGTTACTGCTGTATGGAGAGGACTGCTGATGGAGGCAGGTAACTGATGCACAGATGTTACTGCTGTATGGAGGACTGCTGATGTAGGCAGGTAACTGATGTACAGATGTTACTGCTGTATGGAGGGAGGTAACTGATGCACATATGTTACTGCTGTATGGAGGACTGCTGATGTAGGGAGGTAGCTGATGCACAGATGTTACTGCTGTATGGAGGACTGCTGATGTAGGCAGGTAACTGATGCACAGATGTTACTGCTGTATGGAGGGAGGTAACTGATGCACATATGTTACTGCTGTATGGAGGGAGGTACCTGGTGCACAGATGTTACTGCTGTATGGAGGGAGGTAACTGGTGCACAGATGTTACTGCTGTATGGAGGACTGCTGATGTAGGGAGGTAACTGGTGCACAGATGTTACTGCTGCATGGAGGACTGCTGATGTAGGGAGGTAGCTGATGCACAGATGTTACTGCTGTATGAAGGACTGCTGATGTAGGGAGGTAACTGATGCACATATGTTACTGCTGTATGTAGGACTGCTGATGTAGGCAGGTAACTGATGCACATATGTTACTGCTGTATGGAGGACTGCTGATGTAGGCAGGTAACTGATGCACAGATGTTACTGCTGTATGGAGGGAGGTAACTGGTGCACAGATGTTACTGCTGTATGGAGGACTGCTGATGTAGGGAGGTAGCTGATGCACAGATGTTACTGCTGTATGGGGGGAGGTAACTGATGCACAGATGTTACTGCTGTATGTAGGCAGGTAACTGATGTACAGATGTTACTGCTGTATGGAGGGAGGTACCTGGTGCACAGATGTTACTGCTGTATGGAGGGAGGTAACTGGTGCACAGATGTTACTGCTGTATGGAGGACTGCTGATGTAGGGAGGTAACTGGTGCACAGATGTTACTGCTGTATGGAGGACTGCTGATGTAGGGAGGTAGCTGATGCACAGCTGTTACTGCTGTATGGAGGGAGGTAACTGATGCACAGATGTTACTGCTGTATGGAGAGGACTGCTGATGTAGGCAGGTAACTGATGCACATATGTTACTGCTGTATGGAGAGGACTGCTGATGTAGACAGGTAACTGATGCACAGATGGTACTGCTGTATGGAGAGGACTGCTGATGTAGGGAGGTAACTGATGCACAGATGTTACTGCTGTATGGAGGACTGCTGATGTAGACAGGTAGCTGAAGCACAGATGTTACTGCTGTATGGGGGGAGGTAACTGATGCACAGATGTTACTGCTGTATGTAGGCAGGTAACTGATGTACAGATGTTACTGCTTTATGGAGGGAGGTAACTGGTGCACAGATGTTACTGCTGTATGGAGGACTGCTGATGTAGGGAGGTAGCTGATGCACAGATGTTACTGCTGTATGGAGGACTGCTGATGTAGGCAGGTAACTGATGCACAGATGGTACTGCTGTATGGAGAGGACTGCTGATGTAGGGAGGTAACTGATGTACAGATGTTACTGCTGTATGGAGGGAGGTAACTGATGCACAGATGTTACTGCTGTATGGAGGGAGGTAACTGATGCACAGATGTTACTGCTGCATGGAGGGAGGTAATTGATGCACAGATGTTACTGCTGTATGGAGAGGACTGCTGATGTAGGCAGGTAACTGATGCACAGATGTTATTGCTGTATGGAGAGGACTGCTGATGTAGACAGGTAACTGATGCACAGATGGTACTGCTGTATGGAGAGGACTGCTGATGTAGGGAGGTAACTGATGCACAGATGTTACTGCTGTATGGAGGACTGCTGATGTAGACAGGTAGCTGAAGCACAGATGTTACTGCTGTATGGGGGGGAGGTAACTGATGCACAGATGTTACTGCTGTATGTAGGCAGGTAACTGATGTACAGATGTTACTGCTGTATGGAGGACTGCTGATGTAGGGAGGTAGCTGATGCACAGATGTTACTGCTGTATGGAGGACTGCTGATGTAGGCAGGTAACTGATGCACAGATGTTACTGCTGTATGGAGGGAGGTACCTGGTGCACATATGTTACTGCTGTATGGAGGGAGGTACCTGGTGCACAGATGTTACTGCTGTATGGAGGGAGGTAACTGGTGCACAGATGTTACTGCTGTATGGAGGACTGCTGATGTAGGGAGGTAACTGGTGCACAGATGTTACTGCTGTATGGAGGGAGGTAACTGATGCACAGATGTTACTGCTGTATGGAGGACTGCTGATGTAGGCAGGTAACTGATGCACAGATGTTACTGCTGTATGGAGGGAGGTAACTGGTGCACAGATGTTACTGCTGTATGGAGAGGACTGCTGATGTAGGCAGGTAACTGATGCACAGATGTTACTGCTGTATGGAGGACTGCTGATGTAGGCAGGTAACTGATGTACAGATGTTCTGCTGTGGAAAACACACAAAAGAGGACTGCTGATGTAGGAGGTACTGATGCACAGATGTTACTGCTGTATGGGGGAGGTAACTGAGCACAGATGTTACTGCTGTATGGAGGGAGGTAACTGATGCACAGATGTTACTGCTGTATGGAGGAACCAGATGTTACTGCTGTATGGAGGGAGGTAACTGGTGCACAGATGTTACTGCTGTATGGAGGACTGCTGATGTAGGGAGGTAACTGATGCACAGATGTTACTGCTGTATGGAGGACTGCTGATGTAGGCAGGTAACTGATGCACAGATGTTACTGCTGTATGAAGGACTGCTGATGTAGGGAGGTAACTGATGCACATATGTTACTGCTGTATGAGGACAAGGCAGGTAACTGATGCACATATGTTACTGCTGTATGGAGGACTGCTGATGTAGGCAGGTAACTGATGCACAGATGTTACTGCTGTATGGAGGGAGGTAACTGATGCACAGATGTTACTGCTGTATGGAGGACTGCTGATGTAGGCAGGTAACTGATGCACAGATGTTACTGCTGTATGGAGGGAGGTAACTGGTGCACAGATGTTACTGCTGTATGGAGAGGACTGCTGATGTAGGCAGGTAACTGATGCACAGATGTTACTGCTGTATGAGAGGACTGCTGATGTAGACAGGTAACTGATGCACAGATGTTACTGCTGTATGGAGGGAGGTAACTGATGCACAGATGTTACTGCTGTATGGAGAGGACTGCTGATGTAGGCAGGTAACTGATGCACAGATGTTACTGCTGTATGGAGAGGACTGCTGATGTAGACAGGTAACTGATGCACAGA
>JABXNX010001078.1:0-13746 GCA_014843695.1 Archivesica marissinica
ATACATGTATTTTACCTCTGCACTGGGTATATGATGTTATGTAGATACATTTAATACATTAATACATAAATAAATGAAGAATAATGTCAAATGAAGTGATGAAGAAAGAGGCTATATACCGAGTATTTATCATTCTATCTCGGCAAAGAAGGAATTTAGCTTAAATCTGCAATAAACCATGGTTTAGAGAGTCGTGTCATTTTACTAGCATTTTTGTAGTTTTGTGATGTCATTAAATTTTACGCCTTCAAAAAAATAATGTCAACTATCGTCTCAGACCTCATGTTCGTGCACAACTATCATCTCAGACCTCATGTTCGTGCACATCTATCGTCTCAGACCTCATGTTCGTGCACAACTATCGTCTCAGACCTCATGTTCGTGCACAACTATCATCTCAGACCTCATGTTCGTGCACAACTATCATCTCAGACCTCATGTTCGTGCACAACTATCGTCTCAGACCTCATGTTCGTGCACAACTATCATCTCAGACCTCATGTTCGTGCACAACTATCGTCTCAGACATCATGTTCGTGCACACCGCAAGTTTGTGTTATTTATTTTTACCTTGACACCGATTGAGCGTGTGACGTTTTACTTCCGGGAACAACAAAAACAAACAAAACTAGGTCACAGCTGTCAAAGTTGTAAACTAAAATGCGCTTCCAGGATGTAATTATTTGTCACCTTTATTTGGAGGAGTAGTTTTACCTATAAATTCACTATTCTCAAATCGTTGCCATGTTAACAATCGATTTTTCTGCATAAAACAACAATTTTTTGAAAGTCACAAAGTTCGTCTGTACAGTTTGGCATATACCACAAACTGACAGCCTCGGTTTGAATTTTTAGTTTACAGGCCAAGCAAATTAGCAAAGAATGTTTGTTACTGGTGTTAATTTTAGGCATGTCCTCATCACTTGAAGTCCAAGTACAGAGTATACTCACCCACATCTCTGCATAATGCATACACATGTGTCCATGAGGATGGAGACTCGGTCAGAAGGGCCTCTATTATGTATGGAGTGCCGCGCAGACCCTTAGAGACAGAGTTCTTGGGAAGGTTGACCCAGAGTGTGTTGTGACTGGTCTTATCAATGGTCTTATCTTATCAATGTTTGAAGAGGCGAAAATTGTGGACCACATCAGAGTCATGGCAGGTTATGGGTATGTGTATACAATGCAAGAAGTTGCTGATGTTGCCACAGACTATGCTGTACTGCTAGGAACAAGACACGTGATAACCCACTGACTATGCTGTACTGCTAGGAACAAGGACACGTGATAACCCACTGACTATGCTGTACTGCTAGGAACAAGAACACGTGATAACCCACAGACTTTCAGGTGGATTGAAGGGTTTCACAGAAACGAGTAGATGACTTGAAAAAGGTGAAACAAAAACCACCAAAGTAAAAGCCTAGAAAAACAACGAGTAAGATTGTCTCTGGCAAAGACACCACTGAAAGTAGTGTGTATGAAAAGATGGTGGAGCATGAAAAAACACACTCGTCAAAGTCATCAAAGGTAACCCAATCAAAGTCATCAAAGGTAACCCAGTCAAAGTCATCAAAGGTAACCCAGTCAAAGTCATCAAAGGTAACCCAATCAAAGTCATCAAAGGTAACCCAGTCAAAGTCATCAAAGGTAACCCAGTCAAAGTCATCAAAGGTAACCCAATCAAAGTCATCAAAGGTAACCCAATCAAGGTCATCAAAGGTAACCACATCAAAGTCGTCAAAGGTAACCCAGTCAAAGTCATCAAAGGTAACCCCATCAAAGTCATCAAAGGTAACCCAGTCAAAGTCATCAAAGGTAACCCAGTCAAAGTCATCAAAGGTAACCCAGTCAAAGTCATCAAAGGTAACCACATCAAAGTCGTCAAAGGTAACCCAGTCAAAGTCATCAAAGGTAACCACATCAAAGTCGTCAAAGGTAACCCAGTCAAAGTCATCAAAGGTAACCCAATCAAAGTCATCAAAGGTAACCCAGTCAAAGTCATCAAAGGTAACCCAGCACATCAAAGGTAACCCAGTCAAAGTCATCAAAGGTAACCCAATCAAAGTCATCAAAGGTAACCCAATCAAAGTCACACAAAACCCCATCAAAGGTAACCCATTCAAAGTCATCAAAGGTAACCCCACAAAGACCCCATCAAAGTCGTCAAAGGTAACCCAGTCAAAGGTAACCCAATCAAAGTCATCAAATGTAACCCAGTCAAAGTCACAAAGAACCCACAAAGGTAACCCAATCAAAGTCATCAAAGTTAACCCAGTCAAAGTCATCAAAGGTAACCCAATCAAAGGTAACCCAATCAAAGTCATCAAAGGTAACCCAGCAAAAACCCCATCAACGTCATCAAAGGTAACCCAGTCAAAGTCATCAAAGGTAACCCAGTCAAAGTCATCAAAGGTAACCCAGTCAAAGTCATCAAAGGTAACCCAATCAAAGTAACCCCATCAAAGGTAACCCAGTAAAAGTCATCAAAGGTAACCCAGTCAAAGTCATCAAAGGTAACCCAGTCAAAGTCATCAAAGGTAACCCAGTCAAAGTCATCAAAGGTAACCAATCAAAGTCATCAAAGGTAACCCAGTCAAAGTCATCAAAGGTAACCCAGTCAAAGTCATCAAAGGTAACCCAGTCAAAGTCACCAAAGGTAACCCAGTCAAAGTCGTCAAAGGTAACCCAGTCAAAGTCGTCAAAGGTAACCCAGTCAACGTCATCAAAGGTAACCCAGTCAAAGTCGTCAAAGGTAACCCAGTCAAAGTCATCAAAGGTAACCCAGTCAAAGTCATCAAAGGTAACCCAGTCAAAGTACCCACAACACCATCAAAGGTAACCCAGTCAATGTCATCAAAGGTAACCCAGTCAACGCCATCAAAGGTAACTCAGTCAAAGTTGTCAAAGGTAACCCAGTCAAAGTCCAAGAACCCCATCAAAGGTAACCCAGTCAAAGTCATCAAAGGTAACCCAGTCAAAGTCATCAAAGGTAACCCAGTCAAAGTCATCAAAGGTAACCCAGTCAAAGTCATCAAAGGTAACCCAGTCAAAGTCATCAAAGGTAACCCAGTCAAAGTCATCAAAGGTATCCCAGTCAAAGTAACCCCATCAAAGTCATCAAAGGTAACCCAGTCAAAGTCATCAAAGGTAACCCAGTCAAAGTCATCAAAGTAACTCCATCAAAGGTAACCCAGTCAAAGTCATCAAAGGTAACCCAGTCAAAGGTAACCCCATCAAAGTCGTCAAAGGTAACCCAGTCAAAGTCATCAAAGGTAACCCAGTCAAAGTATCAAAGGTAACCCCGTCAAAGGTAACCCAGTCAAAGTCATCAAAGGTAACCCAGTCAAAGTCATCAAAGGTAACCCAGTCAAAGTCATCAAAGGTAACCCCATCAAAGTCATCAAAGGTAACCCAGTCAAAGTCATCAAAGGTATCCCAGTCAAAGGTAACCCCATCAAAGTCATCAAAGGTAACCCAGTCAAAGTCATCAAAGGTAACCCAGTCAAAGTCATCAAAGGTAACTCCATCAAAGGTAACCCAGTCAAAGTCATCAAAGGTATCCCAGTCAAAGGTAACCCCATCAAAGTCGTCAAAGGTAACCCAGTCAAAGTCATCAAAGGTAACCCAGTCAAAGTTATCAAAGGTAACCCCATCAAAGGTAACCCAGTCAAAGTCATCAAAGGTAACCCAGTCAAAGTCATCAAAGGTAACCCAGTCAAAGGTAACCCAGTCAAAGTCATCAAAGGTAACCCCATCAAAGGTAACCCCATCAAAGTCATCAACGGTAACCCAGTCAAAGTCGTCAAAGGTAACCCAGTCAAAGTCATCAAAGGTAACCAGTCAAAGTCATCAAAGGTAAGCCAGTCAAAGTCATCAAAGGTAACCCCATCAAAGGTAACCCAGTCAAAGTCATCAAAGGTAACCCAGTCAAAGTAATCAAAGGTAACCCAGTCAACGTAATCAAAGGTAACCCAGTCAAAGTCATCAAAGGTAACCCAGTCAAAGGTAACCCCGTCAAAGTCATCAAAGGTAACCCAGTCAAAGTCATCAAAGGTAACCCAGTCAAAGTAATCAAAGGTAACCCAGTCAAAGTCATCAAAGGTAACCCAGTCAAAGTCTCAAAGGTAACCCCTCAAAGGTAACCCAGTCAAAGTCGTCAAAGGTAACCCAGTCAAAGGTAACCCAGTCAAATCTCAAAGGTAACCCCATCAAAGTCATCAAAGGTAACCCAGTCAAAGTCATCAAAGGTAACCCAGTCAAAGTCATCAAAGGTAACCCAGTCAAAGTCATCAAAGGTAACCCAGTCAAAGGTAACCCAGTCAAAGTCATCAAAGGTAACCCAGTCAAAGTCATCAAAGGTAACCCAGTCAGTCATCAAAGGTAACCCAGTCAAAGTCGTCAAAGGTAACCCAGTCAAAGTCATCAAAGGTAACTCAGTCAAAGTCGTCAAAGGTAACCCAGTCAAAGTCGTCAAAGGTAACCCAGTCAAAGTCATCAAAGGTAACTCAGTCAAAGTCATCAAAGGTAACCCAGTCAAAGTCATCAAAGGTAACTCAGTCAAAGTCGTCAAAGGTAACCCAGTCAACGTCGTCAAAGGTAACCCAGTCAAAGTCGTCAAAGGTAACCCAGTCAAAGACATCAAAGGTAACCCAGTCAAAGTCATCAAAGGTAACCCAGTCAAAGGTAACCCAGTCAAAGTCGTCAAAGGTAACCCAGTCAAAGGTAACCCAGTCAAAGTCTTCAAAGGTAATCCAGTCAAAGTCGTCAAAGTCGTCAAAGGTAATCCAGTCAAAGTCGTCAAAGGTAACCCAGTCAAAGTCGTCAAAGGTAACCCAGTCAAAGTCGTCAAAGGTAACCCAGTCAAAGTCATCAAAGGTAACCCAGTCAAAGTCGTCAAAGGTAATCCAGTCAAAGTCGTCAAAGGTAACCCAGTCAAAGTCGTCAAAGGTAACCCAGTCAAAGTCGTCAAAGTCGTCAAAGGTAATCCAGTCAAAGTCATCAAAGGTAACTCAGTCAAAGTCGTCAAAGGTAACCCAGTCAAAGTCATCAAAGGTAACTCAGTCAAAGTCGTCAAAGGTAACCCAGTCAAAGGTAACCCAGTCAAAGTCATCAAAGGTAACTCAGTCAAAGTCATCAAAGGTAACCCAGTCAAAGTCATCAATGGTAACTCAGTCAAAGTCCTCAAAGGTAACCCAGTCAAAGTCGTCAAAGGTTACCCAGTCAAAGTCGTCAAAGGTAACCCAGTCAAAGTCATCAAAGGTAACCCAGTCAAAGGTAACCCAGTCAAAGTCGTCAAAGGTAACCCAGTCAAAGGTAACCCAGTCAAAGTCTTCAAAGGTAATCCAGTCAAAGTCGTCAAAGTCGTCAAAGGTAATCCAGTCAAAGTCGTCAAAGGTAACCCAGTCAAAGTCGTCAAAGGTAACCCAGTCAAAGTCGTCAAAGGTAACCCAGTCAAAGTCATCAAAGGTAACCCAGTCAAAGGTAACCCAGTCAAAGTCGTCAAAGGTAACCCAGTCAAAGGTAACCCAGTCAAAGTCTTCAAAGGTAATCCAGTCAAAGTCGTCAAAGTCGTCAAAGGTAATCCAGTCAAAGTCGTCAAAGGTAACCCAGTCAAAGTCGTCAAAGGTAACCCAGTCAAAGTCGTCAAAGGTAACCCAGTCAAAGTCATCAAAGGTAACCCAGTCAAAGTCGTCAAAGTCGTCAAAGTCGTCAAAGTCGTCAAAGGTAATCCAGTCAAAGTCGTCAAAGGTAACCCAGTCAAAGTCGTCAAAGGTAACCCAGTCAAAGTCGTCAAAGTCGTCAAAGGTAATCCAGTCAAAGTCGTCAAAGGTAACCCAGTCAAAGTCGTCAAAGGTAACCCAGTCAAAAACATCAAGAAAGAAGTGCAGAGAAATGTCGGAAATAATAGATGGAAAGGGTCACGAACTTACGGTGATCGAGGATAACATTAAAATACGCCAGAGTGCACCATTGACGTTCTATTTATTTATTTATTTTGTATTTATTTTATTTTTATATTTCGGGTTTTACGCCTGCATCAGCACCATTTTGGGCTATATCGCCGGCGGGCAGTTTACCTAACAACATCTTTCCAGGGCAGGCAGCAGCGGTTAACCAGTAATTGGGTGTACCAACCTTCGTAAGAAACTGCCAACTTTTTCATATAAATGAGACACGGTCTGAGCGGGGCTCGAACCCGTGACCATCACTGATGATAGGTTACAGTGGTATACAAGTCAGCGACCTTAACCACTTGACAACGGAGGCAGACTCCATTGACGTTCTATGATTCGAAATTTTCATGTGGGTGCATGCTCCCAGAGCCCTCTAACAGAATCGCATATTTCATGCTCAATTTATTAGTCGGACCTGCAAATTCTAAATCGTTAGCTACGCCCCTGATAAGTAATGGTAGGCATTCAGGGACAGCCAAATAATATCCGTAGGGGCTTCTTCTATTGTGTTTAAAAGTTCGTGCGTTGGTGAGTTCTCCATTTCTACGTCGATGATAATGCCGAACGGCCAAATCAGATGCTACATAGCGTATCGCCAGTTAACAACAAGACCCATTAACAACAGACACGTGTAGTTGCATGCAGATAATCAATTATTCTGTAATGATCGTTGTCATGAACTTCAACGTACGCTGTTCATGCTAATAACTTCCGTGGACGTCGTGATAGCGCAGTGGTAGTTCTTACAACTTATATTAATCACCGTCGAGACTTCATTCCTGATGGAATCCATCGCCACGAGGGAGAGAGATAGAGATAGAGAGAGATAGAGAGATAGAGAGAGAGAGAGAGAGAGAGAGAGCCTAGAGGGAGAGAGAGAGGGAGAGAGAGAGAGGGAGAGAGAGAGAGGGGGGGAGAGAGAGAGGGAGAGAGAGGAGACAATGTGGAATTTAAGTATATTGCCTACGGTCACGATCGTAACGGCTCTAGCGGAGCTCGAACTTCGGGCCGCATTTCGCATCTGAAGCGAACACGCTATCACGACTTCATATTAGAGGAATACATGGATAGTTTCGTCAGTTTTTAAAATGAGCATTGCCTTGTCAATCGCCTATACTAGCACATAGTTGTATATGTGTTAATCTTTGCATTAAACTCTAGAACTATAACTGACAGACACAGTCTGGAAATAGTCAAAACGTGTATACTTTATTTATTGTACAACGATTGCGAAGCAAGTTTTAACAACTTATATTAACCCTTTCAACCCCACAGGCCTCTAAATAGGCTTATGAAAAGTGTAGATCCAGATGGGATCTCATCAGGATCTGCACTTTTTTGCCAGTAATAATTATTACTATTTTTAGATAAAATTACCCATTTTGATAAATGAACTGATCCAAATGTAATTTTGTTATTAATTTATTGGTCTAAAAATATCATGGACTAGTCCATGTCAGTTACTTGGGGTTGAAAGGGTTAATCACTCTCGTTGGCGCCGATGAAAGCGTATATGTGGTCATTCGTGTGGGAGGAAACCGGAGTACCCGAAGAAAACCCACCTGTCTGATCTGGCGACAACCATACTATCTCACATATTTCGCGGTCCGAGGATCGAACCAGGGTTGCATTGGTGATAAGCGAGTGCACTAACCACTGCGCTAATCGGACAGCCAATAAGATAAGAAGATAAAATGATCATCAAAGCTACAATTTAAAGTAGCATGTTTTAAGTATATAAGGAGGACGAACGAGTCTAGACTGCTATAGGCTGACGGATATGTAGTCCAGTGGTAACATGCTGGACTGGTATTCCAGGGATCGCAGGTTCGATCCCCCGTCTGACCCTAATAAAATTAACAGTCTTTCAGATGGGACGTTAAACCGAGGTCTCATGTCAGTGCTTTACACCGTGCACGTAAAAGAACCAGAGGAGACTCTGTAATGGGTCTCTGTCTGTATCATGCACTATCCTCCAAAATCTAAAATAACTAATCTCTTCAGGAGGCGTCGCTCATATGTGCAACCGGTAGCGACGATAAATAAACGTAAAAACGCACGACCCTGAGCTATGTGCTGCTCTGAAGTTATGACAGACATCGGCAATCAAAAATCTGATCAGCAATTAATATGTATAATCAGTACCGTAGCCATGTTTGCCTCTATGACGTCTGTGGTTGTTGGTTATTACAAGGTCAAGAATAGAAATCATTAGACGAAATTGTTTACAAGATATAAATTATCTCCGTGCCATTACGGTGAACCAAATAAAATTTCGTTCAATATCCAATTGTTCATACGCATGAAATGTACTAACAAATAACTCATTCGGATTTCTTTGTGAAGACTGCGCAGAAAAAGTCGACTTCAAACAGCTATAGGCCTATATGATATGCACAACGGTACATAAGACAATATTAGTTTAAACGTTCTTAATATAGATCTATATTTAGGATTATTCTTACCGTTCATGTCCGAAAAGCATCAACATATTGGTCAGAAATGAGCTTTAACGATAAGACCTCGAAATAACAGGAAACAAATATCTATGTAGATATAGGACTATGGTTGTATGATGGATATATAGCCAGTACATAATGATCATTGTAAACAGCGGTGAGGAGTTACTTCCCGTGTTACCAAATTATCTTTCGTTTACGGTTACTTCCCGTTGTATTAATTTCGCCATTATTATTGCCATCGTTTGAAGCTGTTTATCTGTTGACTGGAGTAGGTCATCACTAGGTCACCGTAACCTCGTATGATAATGTAAAGGACACTGTAAAGAATGATGTTATTTAAAAAATACTACACAACAAAATGCTGCCTGGGAGAGGCTTGTTTTCAATTTACAGCTTGATTTGAATGTGTGAGTGCTGGAAACAATAGGTAGCTATGCAATATGAGCCCAGACAGGGTGTTACATAACATATTTCTGAGGTGTTTATGTATTGATTACAATGAAGATTAGTCCTTATTCTCTGTGATACAAAGACTGTGCTGAGATATTTGCAACATCTGAATCCCATATACTAGTTTATCAAGTTGGGAATTACTTCATGGTGTACATTGAGAACCATTTTAAGCTTAACTAATAATTCAAAGGGGTTTCTAACACATACAACAGTAGGGCCTGGAGAAATGCAGTTCTTCACATAGCCGCGAGTCAATAAATGGCTTCAGCGACATATGTCGCAAATTCTGTCACCTAGGTTCCATGTGCGCTGGTTAAAATTTGTCGGTTTCCTTCGCAGTACTTATTGTGGTGCAATTTTCCAGGGAACTTTCATTCTAATTACTGTTGATAATAATTACTATGCTGTTTCAGACCCACAACATTGGATTTGATTCATTGAAACTTCACTAACGATGCCTATTATGCCTAACCCATAAGCCCAATGTGAATGCAGTTAAATAATGAAAAGTGGTCATTTTACATTGTCTGATATCAAATGAACCCAAAAATGATAAATAATTCATTGTACTGAGTAAATAATAGCATATAGGAACCTATAAGCAGGCTGGTGTGTTCAAATTACCTCCCTTTATTAGTGTTAATACTTTATAATTGATATCTGTGTCCTTCCGTGTGAGTATGTTGTGGTTAAATTTGCTTTTTTCATTAGGAAATAGTGTTGTTCAATTGAAACAAGCTTGCAATTGGTTCCAGTAGCTACCAAGGGCCTCACAAAAAGAATTTCAGTAAAATATATGGCACAAATATGCATATGCATTGCTTTTGAGTGGTTATATTTCAGTTATTTATTAATATTTACAACAAACTTCACCTCCCTAAGATGAAATGTCATATTTCAAGTGGCAGTACATAGTTGTAGACCTCATACAGTGCTTGTTCAAGACACACTATCTGAAGTTAAATGCATCTTGTAATTACTTTTCTGCCATTTCTTACTGTCATGTGACCTACAGTAAGCTGCCTGACCCACTCAGCATTTGTAATGACCATCATTTTCCATGTTTGTTGTCTTCCTTTTTGTCTGTGTGACATTTTTTCTGCTCCATGCAAATAATTATTTCCTTTCAGTAGCTTCCTGGTGCAAGATTTAGTTCCATTCTTCAAAAAAAACCTTGTTTTGCAGGGGGTGGGGTAAAATAATGGTCCCTGATCACCACCATGTCTTATCTAATACTATAAATGTGGTATGTCTGTCTCAGGCAGACATTATTTCATATATTCATGAGAAATATTACACTGTTAGTGTAAAGATTAATATGTGACGACATTATAAATGTCACATTTAGAGTTCTATTGCTAAAATGGCCAACAGTCTATGTTAAGCACACTGCATAGTGTCCCATTTGAAGGCATGTGCTGTGCAATGGTGATGTGGAAGACATAAGAAAGTCATATTTATGTGCAGAAATGTTTATTGTAATAAACAAATTAAATGAAACGCAAAATAAAATTGTCTTTAGGTCAGACGGTGTTATTGATATAGTGGTCTGGGATTGGTTGAAAAAGTGTAGGGAAGCCCTTAAGAGTTATTGATACATGAACTGATTGGCTGAGTAGGTATTGTCACAAATAGTGAACATGACTTCTAAATATTAAAATACAATATATGAGCTGCATTTTGGAATATTTAAAAATATTTACAGACACTATGGTGACAAATAAACAGCATATTATAAATGCAGGTGTCAGTGCAACATTCACCACTAAATTACCTTCAGAGTAGGGGGTGGGTGCCTTTAGTGGGAAATATAAAAAACCGCAATCGGTCAACCCCATTGAAATTTGACATTTTCCTGTGGCTCAAAGGCCAGTCTGTTGAAAACTACTGTCTTTTGTGCCAAACTATTTTGGGGGAAAATATAATGGCACTGTATGTTATAATGGTGACCTATGGAAATTGCAATAGCGGTGTCTGACCTGTACCGGTGTGCATAAACTCCGAAGACTGCCGAAGGTCCCGGGTCGTTTCGCCCTAAATACCTATTCGCACTATGAGTTGTTTCGCCCTAGTTACACGTTCGCCCCGGGTCGATTCGCCCTAAATATTATATTTATATATAATATTCAATATATAATATTGCCCGTCACGTCAGCCACGGTTTCATATAACAATGTAGTGAAATGAAACCATGTTACCAGCTGGCACCACGAGGAGGTGTAACAGGATGATGTACAATGTATATCATATTAATTTGCCGAATAAGACGTATATATATTGCACATCATTAAGCCAGCCAAAAATAGCCGTTCTCTTTGTCTGTGTCGGTAACATCTTCACTGAAATGGAAACTCACTTAAAATTCTGATTATCACATTATCTATGCTCGATGGTACATACATATATACATTCTGACGCACAAGCACGCACACACATATGCTTCGGATTATCACATGATCTATCTAAATCTGAAAAACAAGAACTTGCAATTATGGTCATTACAGACACAGCGTACAAACCACGCCCAAACTGGCACGCGATTAAGTACGCGTATGCCACTAACAGACATAATTTGCTATGCGCGATCGTACATACATATAAACATTATGATACATACATGCATACATTATGATACACACACATATATACAAAAATAGTTGGCCCTAAAAAGGTCCGTTCTCTTCGTCTGTGTCGGTAACATGATCTATCTAAATCTGAAAAACAAGAACTTGCAATTATGGTCATTACAGACACAGCGTACAAACCACGCCCAAACTGGCACGCGATTAAGTACGCGTAACGCCACTAACAGACACAACATACATGCATACATAGACATTCTGATACACACATATATATACAGTCTTCCTCACTCCTGGTGTACTGAGACAACGTCAGTTGGTGGACGGTACAAGTGGGCACAGCGGCGTAGGAAAGTGGACGTTGTTGTCTCATTCGCCATGTATTGGTCCCAAGCGTCCTTGAGGTGGGCGTCCAACCTAGCAGTCGTTGGTCGCATATCTCGCGCAAGGTCCCCGGCATCGATGTTGCTCGCAACCAGTTCAGCTTCCCGTCTCAGCAGTGGCACCAGAACGTAAAAACCGACACCGACCTGTCCTGCGCGATTGTTCATCCGGTAGTGCCATCCTGGAAAACGAAATAAATTATAGTATTAACGTAAGCAAATAATATGTTGAGCTTGGTTTACGTGGATGTGTAATCAATTACATATACAAACATCTTGATATTCATGTACAACTACATACATAACACCTACCTTCGACGTCGTTGTTGGTTCGGACTGTATGACGGCAGACTGACCAGGAAGCGGGCGGGAACGTCACGCTGGCGATCCACTGGCGCTGAATATATGTCACCAACATCTGAAAGTGAGAAAGAAATTAAATATTATGATAATAATTAATTACACGATCCCATATACGTACATGTAGTAATATTTAATTTTGATAATTTACAATTAAATTATAGTTGCCAAATTTAAGTAACCAATATGGATGCATTTTATACCTTTAGCGCATCGGTGTTCGCCCTAACACGAAGTGAGTCGAATGTCGGTGGGATGTGGGCACCGGGAAGGAACGGGAGAGACAGAAGCTGGCTCACAAACTGGTGGGTGGTCTTCCTCTGCCTGTTGGTGGGCACAAGACCGTACTCCTGGACGTGTCGCCACACCGCCTGTGTCCAGTGGAAGACGCACCCCTTCGTTGGCACTCCCGGGAACACCTCTTCCAACGCTTGCCACGCAGCTGTAATTAAACATATATAATGCTTTAATGGTTGTAATGAAAATATACACTCGGATCTCTAGTCCAGTGGTAACACGCTGGACTGGTAATCCAGGGATCGCATGTTCAATCCCTGGTAATCCAGGGATCGCAGGTTCAATCCCCCGTCTGACCCTAATAAAATTAACAGTCTTTCAGATGGAACGTTAAACCGAGGTCTCGTGTCGGTGCTATGCAGCGTGGACGTAAAATAACCAGTAGAGACTCTGGAATGGGTATCTGTCTGTCACATGCACTATCCTCCAAAATAAACGTAAAACACACAAATATCAGTGTTTCTTTTATATACTCACCTCGCTCAAAATCGAGCACGAACGACTCCACGGTTGTCTGTGGCATGATGTCCTTCAGCGACTGGAAAACCTGAAATACATTTGCAGTAAAATAGTTAATAAATACATATACACACAATACATCGATCATGACTTTTTATTGATAATCATTCAATATGTTCGCACTGGTTCGATCCTCGGACAGGGAAGTATGTGAGATGGTACGCTGGTCGCCAGATCGGACAGGTGGGTTTTCTCCGGGTACTCCGGTTTCCTCACACATGAATACGCTTACATCCGAGCCAACGAGAGTGATTAATATAAGTTGTTCAAACTTGCTTCGCAATCGTTGTAAAATAAATAAAGTATAAAATAAAAAAAATATGTTATAAATTTGAGGGTGATGGCATGACCAATTATACCTTCACGTAATCTGATTTCTGTCTCCGCGACATCAGGGCGAAGACAAGTGCGAACTGCTTCTGGATGCCACCGACCTGAACAAAGGCGTGCACAGACATCAGCTGCTTGAATGGTTCCTTGACGATCTGAATAACAATACAATACATGTGATTAGGAAGGATGGATATACATACTGTGGACATGATTGATTCGCTGATTGATTATTCGAATGATTAAATAGTTTATCATTACGTTTTCGTACCTTAAATGTCCCATCAATGAACCATCTCAAATATCCGTCTGTGTGAGTTACCTAGCTATATAAGTTTATTTAAAGTCGCCACCGCATAAATGCATTTGGGCGACTAGTGTGAGTTACCTAATACTGGAAGGG
>JABXNX010001079.1:0-13746 GCA_014843695.1 Archivesica marissinica
TAGGCTAGGCTAGGCTAGGCTAAGCTAAGCTAAGCCTAGGCTAGGCTAAGCTAGGCTAAGCTAAGCTAAGCCTAGGCTAAGCCTAGGCTAAGCTAAGCCTAGTCTAAGCTAAGCTAAGCTAAGCCTAGGCTAAAGCTAAGCTAAGCCTAGGCTAAGCTAAGCTAAGCCTAGGCTAAAGCTAAGCTAAGCCTAGGCTAAAGCTAAGCTAAGCTAAGCCTAGGCTAAAGCTAAGCTAAGCCTAGACTAAAGCTAAGCTAAACTAAGCCTAGGCTAAGCTAAGCTAAGCTAAGGCTAAGCTAAGGCTAAGCTAAGCTAGGCTAAGCTAAGCTAAGCTAAGGCTAAGCTAGGCTAAGCTAAGCTAAGCTAAGGCTAAGGCTAAGCTAAGCTAGGCTAGGCTAAGCTAAGCCTAGGCTAAGCTAAGCTAAGCCTAGGCTAAGCTAGGCTAGGCTTAGCTAAGCTAAGCTAGCTAAGGCTAAGCTAAGGCTAAGCTAAGGCTAAGCTAAGCTAAGCTAAGCTAGCTAAGGCTAAGCTAAGGCTAAGCTAAGGCTAAGCTAAGCTAAGCTAAGCCTAGGCTAAGCTAAGCTTAGGCTAAGCTAAGCTAAGCTAAGCCTAGACTAAGCTAAGCTAAGCCTAGACTAAAGCTAAGCTAAGCTAAGGCTAAGCTAAGCTAGGCTAAGCTAAGCTAAGCTAAGCTAAGCTAGGCTAAGCTAAGCTAAGCTAAGGCTAAGGCTAAGCTAATCTAAGCTAAGCTAGGCTAGGCTACTATAAGCTAAGCTAAGCTAAGCCTAGGCTAAGCTAAGCTAAGCTAAGCCTAGGCTAAGCTAGGCCCAGGCTAAGCTAAGCTAAGCTAGGCTAAGCTTAGGCTAAGCTAAGCTAAGCTAGCTAAGGCTAAGGCTAAGCTAAGCTAAGCCTAGGCTAAGCTAAGCCTAGGCTAAGCTAAGCTAAGCCTAGGCTAAGCTAAGCTAAGCCTAGGCTAAGCTAAGCTACGCCTAGGCTAAGCTAAGCTAAGCTAAGCCTAGGCTAAGCTAAGCCTAGGCTAAGCTAAGCTAAGCCTAGGCTAAGCTAAGCTAAGCCTAGGCTAGGCTAAGCTAAGCTAGGCTAAGCTAAGCCTAGGCTAAGCTAAGCTAAGCTAGGCTAGGCTAAGCTAAGCTAAGCTAAGCCTAAGCCTAGGCTAAGCTAGGCTAAGCCTAAGCTAAGCCTAGGCTAAGCCTAGGCTAAGCTAAGCCTAAGCTAAGCTAAGCCTTGGCTAAGCTAAGGCTAAGGCTAAGCTAAGCTAAGCCTAGGCTAAGCTAAGCTTAGGCTAAGCTAAGCTTAGGCTAAGCTAAGCTAAGCTAAGCTAGCTAAGGCTAAGCTAAGCTAAGCTAAAGCTAAGCTAAGCCTAGGCTAAGGCTAAGCTAAGGCTAAGCTAAGCTAAGCTAAGCCTAGACTAAGCTAAGCTAAGCTAAGCTAAGCCTAGGCTAGGCTAGGCTAAGCTAAGCTAAGCCTAGGCTAGGCTAAGCTAAGATAAGCTAAGCTAAGCCTAGGCTAAGCCTAGTCTAAGCTAAGCTAAGCTAAGCTAAGCCTAGGCTAAAGCTTGGCTAAGCCTAGGCTTAAGCTAAGCCTAGGCTTAAGCTAAGCCTAAGCTAAAGCTAAGCTAAGCCTAGGTTAAGCTAAGCTAAGCTAAGATAAGCCTAGGCTAAAGCTAAGCTAAGCCTAGGCTAAAGCTAAGCTAAGCTAAGCCTAGGCTAAAGCTAAGCTAAGCCTAGACTAAAGCTAAGCTAAACTAAGCCTAGGCTAAGCTAAGCTAAGGCTAAGCTAGGCTAAGCTAAGATAAGCTAAGGCTAAGGCTAAGGCTAAGCTAAGCTAAGCTAGGCTAGGCTAAGCTAAGCTAAGCTAAGCTAAGGCTAAGGCTAAGCTAAGCTAGGCTAGGCTAAGCTAAGCTAAGCCTAGGCTAATCTAAGCTAAGCTAAGCCTAGGCTAAGCTAGGCCTAGGCTAAGCTAAGCTAAGCCTAGGCTAAGCTAAGCTAAGCCTAGGCTAAGCTAAGCTATGCCTAAGCTAAGCCTAGTCTAAGCTAAGCTAAGCTAAGCTAAGCATAGGCTAAGCTAAGCTAAGCCTAGGCTAAAGCTAAGCTAAGCCTAGGCTAAGCTAAGCCTAGGCTAAAGCTAAGCTAAGCTAAGCTAAGCCTAGGCTAAGCTAAGCTAAGCCTAGGCTAAAGCTAAGCTAAGCTAAGCCTAGGCTAAAGCTAAGCTAAGCTAAGCTAAGCCTAGGCTAAGCTAAGCCTAGGCTAAAGCTAAGCTAAGCTAAGCCTAGGCTAAGCTAAGCTAAACTAAGCCTAGGCTAAGCTAAGCTAAGGCTAAGCTAAGGCTAAGCTAAGCTAGGCTAAGCTAAGCTAAGCTAAGGCTAAGCTAGGCTAAGCTAAGCTAAGCTAAGGCTAAGGCTAAGGCTAAGGCTAAGCTAAGCTAAGCTAGGCTAGGCTAGGCTAAGCTAAGCTAAGCCTAGGCTAAGCTAAGCTAAGCTAAGCCTAGGCTAAGCTAGGCCTAGGCTAAGCTAAGCTAAGCCTAGGCTAAGCTAAGCTAAAGCTAAGCTATGCCTAAGCTAAGCCTAGTCTAAGCTAAGCTAAGCTAAGCCTAGGCTAAGCTAAGCTAAGCCTAGGCTAAAGCTAAGCTAAGCCTAGGCTAAGCTAAGCTAAGCCTAGGCTAAAGCTAATCTAAGCTAAGCCTAGGCTAAGCTAAGCTAAGCTAAGCCTAGGCTAAAGCTAAGCTAAGCTAAGCCTAGGCTAAAGCTAAGCTAAGCTAAGCCTAGGCTAAGCTAAGCCTAGGCTAAAGCTAAGCTAAGCTAAGCTAAGCCTAGGCTAAGCTAAGCTAATCTAAGCTAAGCTAAGCCTAGGCTAAGCTAAGCTAAGCTAAGCTAAGCTAAGCCTAGGCTAAGCTAAGCTAAGCCTAGGCTAAGCTAGGCTAAGCTAAGCTAAGCCTAAGCCTAGGCTAAGCTAGGCTAAGCTAAGCCTAGGCTAAGCTAAGCTACGCCTAGGCTAAGCTAAGCTAAGCCTAGGCTAAGCTAAGCTAAGCCTAGGCTAATCTAAGCTAAGCCTAGGCTAAGCTAAGCTAAGCTACGCCTAGGCTAAGCTAAGCTAAGCCTAGGCTAAGCTAAGCCTAGGCTAAGCTAAGCTAAGCCTAGGCTAAGCTAAGCTAAGCTAAGCTAAGCCTAGGCTAAGCTAAGCTAAGCTAGGCTAGGCTAAGCTAAGCCTAGGCTAAGCTAAGCTAAGCCTAAGCTAAGCTCGGATAGGCTAAGCTAAGCTAAGCTAAGCCTAAGCCTAGGCTAAGCTAGGCTAAGCTAGGCTAAAGCTAAGCTAAGCTAAGCCTAGGCTAAGCTAAGGCTAAGGCTAAGCTAAGCTAAGCTAAGCTAAGCCTAGGCTAAGCTAAGCTAAGCTAGGCTAAGCTAAGCCTAGGCTAAGCTAAGCTAAGCTAGGCTAGGCTAGGCTAAGCTAAGCCTAAGCCTAGGCTAAGCTAGGCTAAGCCTAAGCTAAGCATAGGCTAAGCTAAGCCTAGGCCAAGCTAAGCTAAGCCTAGGCTAAGCTAAGCTAAGCTAAGCCTAGGCTAAGCTAAGCTAAGCTAGGCTAAGCTAAGCCTAGGCTAAAGCTAAGCTAAGCTAAGCTAAGCCTAAGCTAAGCTAAGCCTAGGCTAAGCTAAGGCTAAGGCTAAGCTAAGCTAAGCTAAGCCTAGGCTAAGCTAAGCTTAGGCTAAGCTAAGCTTAGGCTAAGCTAAGCTAGGCTAAGCTTAGGCTAGCTAAGCTAAGCTAAGCTAAGCTAAGCTAGCTAAGGCTAAGCTAAGGCTAAGCTAAGCTAAGCCTAGGCTAAGCTAAGTTAAGCCTAGGCTAAGCTAAGCTAAGCTAAGCCTAGGCTAAGCTAAGCCTAGGCTAGCTAAGCTAAGCCTAGGCTAAGCTAAGCTAAGCCTAGGCTAAGCTAAGCTAAGCTAAGATAAGCTAAGCATAGGCTAAGCTAAGCTAAGCTAAGCCTAGGCTAAAGCTAAGCTAAGCCCAGGCTAAGCTAAGCTAAGCCTAGGCTAAAGCTAAGCTAAGCTAAGCCTAGGCTAAAGCTAAGCTAAGCTAAGCCTAAGCTAAGCTAAGCCTAGGCTAAGCTAAGCTAAGCAGCTAGGCTAAGCTAAGCTAAGCTTAGGCTAAGCTAAGCTTAGGCTAAGCTAAGCTAGGCTAAGCTTAGGCTAAGCTAGCTAAGGCTAAGGCTAAGCTAAGGCTAAGCTAAGGCTAAGCTAAGCTAAGCCTAGGCTAAGCTAAGCTAAGCCTAGGCTAAGCTAAGCTAAGCTAAGCCTAGGCTAAGCTAAGCTAAGCTACGCCTAGGCTAAGCTAAGCTAAGCCTAGGCTAAGCTAAGCCTAGGCTAAGCTAAGCTAAGCCTAGGCTAAGCTAAGCTAAGCTAAGCCTAGGCTAAGCTAAGCTAAGCTAGGCTAAGCTAAGCCTAGGCTAAGCTAAGCTAAGCTAGGCTAGGCTAGGCTAGCTAAGCTAAGCCTAAGCCTAGGCTAAGCTAGGCTAAGCCTAAGCTAAGCATAGGCTAAGCTAAGCCTAGGCCAAGCTAAGCTAAGCCTAGGCTAAGCTAAGCTAAGCTAAGCCTAGGCTAAGCTAAGCTAGGCTAAGCTAAGCCTAGGCTAAAGCTAAGCTAAGCTAAGCTAAGCCTAAGCTAAGCTAAGCCTAGGCTAAGCTAAGGCTAAGGCTAAGCTAAGCTAAGCTAAGCCTAGGCTAAGCTAAGCTTAGGCTAAGCTAAGCTTAGGCTAAGTTAAGCTAGGCTAAGCTTAGGCTAAGCTAAGCTAAGCTAAGCTAAGCTAGCTAAGGCTAAGCTAAGGCTAAGCTAAGCTAAGCTAAGCCTAGGCTAAGCTAAGTTAAGCCTAGGCTAAGCTAAGCTAAGCTAAGCCTAGGCTAAGCTAAGCTAAGCCTAGGCTAAGCTAAGCTAAGCTAAGCCTAGGCTAAGCTAAGCTAAGCTAAGATAAGCTAAGCCTAGGCTAAGCTAAGCTAAGCTAAGCCTAGGCTAAAGCTAAGCTAAGCCTAGGCTAAGCTAAGCTAAGCCTAGGCTAAAGCTAAGCTAAGCTAAGCCTAGGCTAAGCTAAGCTAAGCTAAGCCTAAGCTAAGCTAAGCCTAGGCTAAGCTAAGCTAAGCCTAGGCTAAGCTAAGCTAAGCTTAGGCTAAGCTAAGCTAAGCTTAGGCTAAGCTAAGCTAAGCTAGCTAAGGCTAAGCTAAGGCTAAGCTAAGGCTAAGCTAAGCTAAGCTAAGCTAAGCCTAGGCTAAGCTAAGCTAAGCCTAGGCTAAGCTAAGCCTAGGCTAAGCTAAGCTAAGCCTAGGCTAAGCTAAGCTTAGGCTAAGCTAAGCTAAGCTAAGCCTAGGCTAAGCTAAGCTAAGCTAAGCTAAGCCTAGGCTAAAGCTAAGCTAAGCCTAGGCTAAAGCTAAGCTAAGCCTAGGCTAAGCTAAGCTAAGCCTAGGCTAAGCTAAGCTAAGCTAAGCTAAGCTAAGGCTAAGCTAAGGCTAAGCTAAGCTAGGCTAAGCTAAGCTAAGGCTAAGCTAGGCTAAGCTAAGCTAAGGCTAAGGCTAAGCTAAGCTAAGCTAAGCTAGGCTAGGCTAAGCTAAGCTAAGCCTAGGCTAAGCTAAGCCTAGGCTAAGCTAGGCCTAGGCTAAGCTAAGCTAAGCTAGGCTAAGCTTAGGCTAAGCTAAGCTAGCTAAGGCTAAGCTAAGGCTAAGCTAAGGCTAAGCTAAGCTAAGCCTAGGCTAAGCTAAGCTAAGCCTAGGCTAAGCTAAGCTAAGCTAAGCTAAGCCTAGGCTAAGCTAAGCCTAGGCTAAGCTAAGCTAAGCCTAGGCTAAGCTAAGCTAAGCCTAGGCTAAGCTAAGCTAAGCCTAGGCTAAGCTAAGCCTAGGCTAAGCTAAGCTAAGCCTAGGCTAAGCTAAGCTAAGCCTAGGCTAAGCTAGGCTAAGCTAAGCTAAGCCTAAGCCTAGGCTAAGCTAGGCTAAGCTAAGCCTAGGCTAAGCTAAGCTAAGCCTAGGCTAAGCTAAGCCTAGGCTAAAGCTAAGCTAAGCTAAGCCTAAGCTAAGCTAAGCCTAGGCTAAGCTAAGGCTAAGGCTAAGCTAAGCTAAGCCAAGCTAAGCCTAGGCTAAGCTAAGCCTAGGCTAAGCTAAGCCTAGGCTAAGCTAAGCTAAGCCAAGGCTAGGCTAAGCTTAGGCTAAGCTAAGCTAAGCTAGCTAAGGCTAAGGCTAAGCTAAGGATAAGCTAAGATAAGCCTAGGCTAAGCTAAGCTAAGCTAAGCCTAGGCTAAGCTAAGCCTAAGCCTAGGCTAAGCTAGGCTAAGCTAAGCTAAGCCTAGGCTAAGCTAAGCTAAGCCTAGGCTAAAGCTAAGCTAAGCTAAGCCTAGGCTAAGCTAAGCTAAGCCTAGGCTAAAGCTAAGCTAAGCTAAGCCTAAGCTAAGCTAAGCCTAGGCTAAGCTAAGCCTAGGCTAAGCTAAGCTAAGCCTAGGCTAAGCTAAGCTAAGCTTAGGCTAAGCTAAGCTAAGCTAAGCTAAGCTAGCTAAGGCTAAGGCTAAGCTAAGGATAAGCTAAGCCTAGGCTAAGCTAAGCTAAGGCTAGGCTAAGCTAAGCTAAGCTAAGCCTAGGCTAGGCTAAGCTAAGCTAAGCTAAGCCTAGACTAAAGCTAAGCTAAACTAAGCCTAGGCTAAGCTAAGCTAAGGCTAAGCTAAGGCTAAGCTAAGCTAGGCTAAGCTAAGCTAAGCTAAGGCTAAGCTAGGCTAAGCTAAGCTAAGCTAAGGCTAAGGCTAAGCTAAGCTAAGCTAGGCTAGGCTAGGCTAAGCTAAGCTAAGCCTAGGCTAAGCTAAGCTAAGCTAAGCCTAGGCTAAGCTAGGCCTAGGCTAAGCTAAGCTAAGTCTAGGCTAAGCTAAGCTAAGCCTAGGCTAAGCTAAGCTATGTCTAAGCTAAGCCTAGTCTAAGCTAAGCTAAGCCTAGGCTAAGCTAAGCTAAGCCTAGGCTAAAGCTAAGCTAAGCCTAGGCTAAGCTAAGCTAAGCTAAGCCTAGGCTAAAGCTAATCTAAGCTAAGCCTAGGCTAAGCTAAGCTAAGCTAAGCCTAGGCTAAAGCTAAGCTAAGCTAAGCCTAGGCTAAAGCTAAGCTAAGCTAAGCCTAGGCTAAGCTAAGCCTAGGCTAAAGCTAAGCTAAGCTAAGCCTAGGCTAAGCTAAGCTAATCTAAGCTAAGCTAAGCCTAGGCTAAGCTAAGCTAAGCTAAGCTAGGCTAAGCTAAGCCTAGGCTAAGCTAAGCTAAGCCTAGGCTAAGCTAGGCTAAGCTAAGCTAAGCCTAAGCCTAGGCTAAGCTAGGCTAAGCTAAGCTAAGCCTAGGCTAAGCTAAGCTAAGCTAAGCTACGCCTAGGCTAAGCTAAGCTAAGCCTAGGCTAAGCTAAGCTAAGCCTAGGCTAATCTAAGCTAAGCCTAGGCTAAGCTAAGCTAAGCTACGCCTAGGCTAAGCTAAGCTAAGCTAAGCCTAGGCTAAGCTAAGCCTAGGCTAAGCTAAGCTAAGCCTAGGCTAAGCTAAGCTAAGCTAAGCTAAGCCTAGGCTAAGCTAAGCTAAGCTAGGCTAAGCTAAGCCTAGGCTCAGCTAAGCTAAGCCTAGCCTAAGCTAAGCTAAGCTTAGGCTAAGCTAAGCTAAGCTAAGCTAAGCCTAGACTAAGCTAAGCTAAGCTAAGCTAAGCCTAGGCTAGGCTAGGCTAGGCTAAGCTAAGCTAAGCCTAGGCTAGGCTAAGCTAGGCTAAGCTAAGCTAAGCCTAGGCTAAGCTAAGCCTAGTCTAAGCTAAGCTAAGCTAAGCTAAGCCTAGGCTAAAGCTAAGCTAAGCCTAGGCTAAGCTAAGCTAAGCCTAGGCTAAAGCTAAGCTAAGCCTAGGCTAAAGCTAAGCTAAGCTAAGCCTAGGCTAAAGCTAAGCTAAGCCTAGACTAAAGCTAAGCTAAACTAAGCCTAGGCTAAGCTAAGCTAAGCTAAGGCTAAGCTAAGGCTAAGCTAAGCTAGGCTAAGCTAAGCTAAGCTAAGGCTAAGCTAGGCTAAGCTAAGCTAAGGCTAAGGCTAAGCTAAGCTAGGCTAGGCTAAGCTAAGGCTAAGCTAAGGCTAAGCTAAGGCTAAGCTAAGGCTAAGCTAAGCTAAGCTAAGCTAGCTAAGGCTAAGCTAAGGCTAAGCTAAGGCTAAGCTAAGCTAAGCTAAGCCTAGGCTAAGCTAAGCTTAGGCTAAGCTAAGCTAAGCTAAGCTAAGCCTAGACTAAGCTAAGCTAAGCCTAGACTAAAGCTAAGCTAAGCTAAGGCTAAGCTAAGCTAGGCTAAGCTAAGCTAAGCTAAGGCTAATCTAGGCTTGGCTAAGCTAAGCTAAGGCTAAGGCTAAGCTAATCTAAGCTAAGCTAGGCTAGGCTAAGCTAAGCTAAGCCTAGGCTAAGCTAAGCTAAGCTAAGCCTAGGCTAAGCTAGGCCCAGGCTAAGCTAAGCTAAGCTAGGCTAAGCTTAGGCTAAGCTAAGCTAAGCTAGCTAAGGCTAAGGCTAAGCTAAGCTAAGCCTAGGCTAAGCTAAGCCTAGGCTAAGCTAAGCTAAGCCTAGGCTAAGCTAAGCTAAGCCTAGGCTAAGCTAAGCTAAGCCTAGGCTAAGCTAAGCTAAGCTAAGCCTAGGCTAAGCTAAGCCTAGGCTAAGCTAAGCTAAGCCTAGGCTAAGCTAAGCTAAGCCTAGGCTAGGCTAAGCTAAGCTAGGCTAAGCTAAGCCTAGGCTAAGCTAAGGCTAAGCTAAGGCTAAGCTAAGCTAAGCTAAGCTAGCTAAGGCTAAGCTAAGGCTAAGCTAAGCTAAGCTAAGCCTAGGCTAAGCTACTAGCTAAGCTAAGCTAAGCTAAGCTAAGCTAAGCCTAGCTAAGCTAAGCTAAGCCTAGCTAAGCTAAGCTAAGCTAAGGCTAAGCTAAGCTAGGCTAAGCTAAGCTAAGCTAAGGCTAATCTAGGCTTGGCTAAGCTAAGCTAAGGCTAAGGCTAAGCTAATCTAAGCTAAGCTAGGCTAGGCTAGGCTAAGCTAAGCTAAGCCTAGGCTAAGCTAAGCTAAGCTAAGCCTAGGCTAAGCTAGGCCCAGGCTAAGCTAAGCTAAGCTAGGCTAAGCTTAGGCTAAGCTAAGCTAAGCTAGCTAAGGCTAAGGCTAAGCTAAGCTAAGCCTAGGCTAAGCTAAGCCTAGGCTAAGCTAAGCTAAGCCTAGGCTAAGCTAAGCTAAGCCTAGGCTAAGCTAAGCTACGCCTAGGCTAAGCTAAGCTAAGCTAAGCCTAGGCTAAGCTAAGCCTAGGCTAAGCTAAGCTAAGCCTAGGCTAAGCTAAGCTAAGCCTAGGCTAGGCTAAGCTAAGCTAGGCTAAGCTAAGCCTAGGCTAAGCTAAGCTAAGCTAGGCTAGGCTAAGCTAAGCTAAGCTAAGCCTAAGCCTAGGCTAAGCTAGGCTAAGCCTAAGCTAAGCCTAGGCTAAGCCTAGGCTAAGCTAAGCTAAGCCTAAGCTAAGCTAAGCCTTGGCTAAGCTAAGGCTAAGGCTAAGCTAAGCTAAGCCTAGGCTAAGCTAAGCTTAGGCTAAGCTAAGCTTAGGCTAAGCTAAGCTAAGCTAAGCTAGCTAAGGCTAAGCTAAGCTAAGCTAAAGCTAAGCTAAGCCTAGGCTAAGGCTAAGCTAAGGCTAAGCTAAGCTAAGCTAAGCCTAGACTAAGCTAAGCTAAGCTAAGCTAAGCCTAGGCTAGGCTAGGCTAAGCTAAGCTAAGCCTAGGCTAGGCTAAGCTAAGATAAGCTAAGCTAAGCCTAGGCTAAGCCTAGTCTAAGCTAAGCTAAGCTAAGCTAAGCCTAGGCTAAAGCTTGGCTAAGCCTAGGCTTAAGCTAAGCCTAGGCTTAAGCTAAGCCTAAGCTAAAGCTAAGCTAAGCCTAGGTTAAGCTAAGCTAAGCTAAGATAAGCCTAGGCTAAAGCTAAGCTAAGCCTAGGCTAAAGCTAAGCTAAGCTAAGCCTAGGCTAAAGCTAAGCTAAGCCTAGACTAAAGCTAAGCTAAACTAAGCCTAGGCTAAGCTAAGCTAAGGCTAAGCTAGGCTAAGCTAAGATAAGCTAAGGCTAAGGCTAAGGCTAAGCTAAGCTAAGCTAGGCTAGGCTAAGCTAAGCTAAGCTAAGCTAAGGCTAAGCTAAGCTAGGCTAGGCTAAGCTAAGCTAAGCCTAGGCTAATCTAAGCTAAGCTAAGCCTAGGCTAAGCTAGGCCTAGGCTAAGCTAAGCTAAGCCTAGGCTAAGCTAAGCTAAGCCTAGGCTAAGCTAAGCTATGCCTAAGCTAAGCCTAGTCTAAGCTAAGCTAAGCTAAGCTAAGCATAGGCTAAGCTAAGCTAAGCCTAGGCTAAAGCTAAGCTAAGCCTAGGCTAAGCTAAGCCTAGGCTAAAGCTAAGCTAAGCTAAGCCTAGGCTAAGCTAAGCTAAGCCTAGGCTAAAGCTAAGCTAAGCTAAGCCTAGGCTAAAGCTAAGCTAAGCTAAGCTAAGCCTAGGCTAAGCTAAGCCTAGGCTAAAGCTAAGCTAAGCTAAGCCTAGGCTAAGCTAAGCTAAACTAAGCCTAGGCTAAGCTAAGCTAAGGCTAAGCTAAGGCTAAGCTAAGCTAGGCTAAGCTAAGCTAAGCTAAGGCTAAGCTAGGCTAAGCTAAGCTAAGCTAAGGCTAAGGCTAAGGCTAAGGCTAAGCTAAGCTAAGCTAGGCTAGGCTAGGCTAAGCTAAGCTAAGCCTAGGCTAAGCTAAGCTAAGCTAAGCCTAGGCTAAGCTAGGCCTAGGCTAAGCTAAGCTAAGCCTAGGCTAAGCTAAGCTAAAGCTAAGCTATGCCTAAGCTAAGCCTAGTCTAAGCTAAGCTAAGCTAAGCCTAGGCTAAGCTAAGCTAAGCCTAGGCTAAAGCTAAGCTAAGCCTAGGCTAAGCTAAGCTAAGCCTAGGCTAAAGCTAATCTAAGCTAAGCCTAGGCTAAGCTAAGCTAAGCTAAGCCTAGGCTAAAGCTAAGCTAAGCTAAGCCTAGGCTAAAGCTAAGCTAAGCTAAGCCTAGGCTAAGCTAAGCCTAGGCTAAAGCTAAGCTAAGCTAAGCTAAGCCTAGGCTAAGCTAAGCTAATCTAAGCTAAGCTAAGCCTAGGCTAAGCTAAGCTAAGCTAAGCTAAGCTAAGCCTAGGCTAAGCTAAGCTAAGCCTAGGCTAAGCTAGGCTAAGCTAAGCTAAGCCTAAGCCTAGGCTAAGCTAGGCTAAGCTAAGCCTAGGCTAAGCTAAGCTACGCCTAGGCTAAGCTAAGCTAAGCCTAGGCTAAGCTAAGCTAAGCCTAGGCTAATCTAAGCTAAGCCTAGGCTAAGCTAAGCTAAGCTACGCCTAGGCTAAGCTAAGCTAAGCCTAGGCTAAGCTAAGCCTAGGCTAAGCTAAGCTAAGCCTAGGCTAAGCTAAGCTAAGCTAAGCTAAGCCTAGGCTAAGCTAAGCTAAGCTAGGCTAAGCTAAGCCTAGGCTAAGCTAAGCTAAGCCTAAGCTAAGCTCGGATAGGCTAAGCTAAGCTAAGCTAAGCCTAAGCCTAGGCTAAGCTAGGCTAAGCTAGGCTAAAGCTAAGCTAAGCTAAGCCTAGGCTAAGCTAAGGCTAAGGCTAAGCTAAGCTAAGCTAAGCTAAGCCTAGGCTAAGCTAAGCTAAGCTAGGCTAAGCTAAGCCTAGGCTAAGCTAAGCTAAGCTAGGCTAGGCTAGGCTAAGCTAAGCCTAAGCCTAGGCTAAGCTAGGCTAAGCCTAAGCTAAGCATAGGCTAAGCTAAGCCTAGGCCAAGCTAAGCTAAGCCTAGGCTAAGCTAAGCTAAGCTAAGCCTAGGCTAAGCTAAGCTAAGCTAGGCTAAGCTAAGCCTAGGCTAAAGCTAAGCTAAGCTAAGCTAAGCCTAAGCTAAGCTAAGCCTAGGCTAAGCTAAGGCTAAGGCTAAGCTAAGCTAAGCTAAGCCTAGGCTAAGCTAAGCTTAGGCTAAGCTAAGCTTAGGCTAAGTTAAGCTAGGCTAAGCTTAGGCTAAGCTAAGCTAAGCTAAGCTAAGCTAGCTAAGGCTAAGCTAAGGCTAAGCTAAGCTAAGCCTAGGCTAAGCTAAGTTAAGCCTAGGCTAAGCTAAGCTAAGCTAAGCCTAGGCTAAGCTAAGCCTAGGCTCAGCTAAGCTAAGCCTAGGCTAAGCTAAGCTAAGCTAAGCCTAGGCTAAGCTAAGCTAAGCTAAGATAAGCTAAGCATAGGCTAAGCTAAGCTAAGCTAAGCCTAGGCTAAAGCTAAGCTAAGCCCAGGCTAAGCTAAGCTAAGCCTAGGCTAAAGCTAAGCTAAGCTAAGCCTAGGCTAAAGCTAAGCTAAGCTAAGCCTAAGCTAAGCTAAGCCTAGGCTAAGCTAAGCTAAGCCTAGGCTAAGCTAAGCTAAGCTTAGGCTAAGCTAAGCTAAGCTTAGGCTAAGCTAAGCTAAGCTAGGCTAAGCTTAGGCTAAGCTAGCTAAGGCTAAGGCTAAGCTAAGGCTAAGCTAAGCTAAGCCTAGGCTAAGCTAAGCTAAGCCTAGGCTAAGCTAAGCTAAGCTAAGCCTAGGCTAAGCTAAGCTAAGCTACGCCTAGGCTAAGCTAAGCTAAGCCTAGGCTAAGCTAAGCCTAGGCTAAGCTAAGCTAAGCCTAGGCTAAGCTAAGCTAAGCTAAGCCTAGGCTAAGCTAAGCTAAGCTAGGCTAAGCTAAGCCTAGGCTAAGCTAAGCTAAGCTAGGCTAGGCTAAGCTAAGCCTAAGCCTAGGCTAAGCTAGGCTAAGCCTAAGCTAAGCATAGGCTAAGCTAAGCCTAGGCCAAGCTAAGCTAAGCCTAGGCTAAGCTAAGCTAAGCTAAGCTAAGCCTAGGCTAAGCTAAGCTAAGCTAGGCTAAGCTAAGCCTAGGCTAAAGCTAAGCTAAGCTAAGCTAAGCCTAAGCTAAGCTAAGCCTAGGCTAAGCTAAGCTAAGCTAAGCCTAGGCTAAGCTAAGCTAAGCCTAGGCTAAGCTAAGCTAAGCTAAGCTTAGGCTAAGCTAAGCTAAGCTAGGCTAAGCTTAGGCTAGGCTAAGCTAGCTAAGGCTAAGGCTAAGCTAAGGCTAAGCTAAGCTAAGGCTAAGCTAAGCCTAGGCTAAAGCTAAGCTAAGCTAAGCCTAAGCTAAGCTAAGCCTAGGCTAAGCTAAGGCTAAGGCTAAGCTAAGCTAAGCCAAGCTAAGCCTAGGCTAAGCTAAGCCTAGGCTAAGCTAAGCCTAGCTAAGCCAAGCCAAGCCAAGCCTAGGCTAAGCTTAGGCTAAGCTAAGCTAAGCTAGCTAAGGCTAAGGCTAAGCTAAGGATAAGCTAAGATAAGCCTAGGCTAAGCTAAGCTAAGCTAAGCCTAGGCTAAGCTAAGCCTAAGCTAAGCTAGGCTAAGCTAAGCTAAGCCTAGGCTAAGCTAAGCTAAGCCTAGGCTAAAGCTAAGCTAAGCTAAGCCTAGGCTAAGCTAAGCTAAGCCTAGGCTAAAGCTAAGCTAAGCTAAGCCTAAGCTAAGCTAAGCCTAGGCTAAGCTAAGCCTAGGCTAAGCTAAGCTAAGCCTAGGCTAAGCTAAGCTAAGCTTAGGCTAAGCTAAGCTAAGCTAGGCTAAGCTTAGGCTAAGCTAAGCTAGCTAAGCTAGGCTAAGCTAAGCTAAGCTAAGGCTAAGGCTAAGGCTAAGCTAAGCTAAGCTAGGCTAGGCTAAGCTAAGCTAAGCCTAGGCTAAGCTAAGCTAAGCCTAGGCTAAGCTAAGCTAAGCCTAGGCTAA
>JABXNX010001080.1:0-13736 GCA_014843695.1 Archivesica marissinica
GAGACTGATAATTTGTATGCATGTATATAATATATGTGTATGGGCCGGAGGCCTTGAATTACGAATAAACTGTTAAACTGATCAGGATCTATGTTTGTAAGGTCGGAGTTTCGTCACTTTCATATTCTGTTCTGTCACTTTCATGTATCATCTGGTTTAAAAAGGCCGCCAGATTAAGTGTGAAAATAATGCCTGTTTATACCTTGCCCAAATGTTGGATTTGAACTGGAGCGTACAACGGAGTCTTGTATTATTCTTGACTTGCACTGTCTCATTCCATTGACATATTGCCAAATTTGAGCGTATAGTGTAGTGAAGAGCAGAGAAGGTTCCGATACGTTTGTCATGGAAAACATTCAAGCTGTTGTTGAATGATTCCACGCTACTAGTGTCCATGTGGTAGATATAATTTTGCGCTTCCTTATAAACATAGCATTTTCTAACACATGACAGCAACAGTTCTACAGCAACAGGACTTGTAAGTATTTGACGGCTGGGGATATAGTTGGGATCTATTTTACACCGAGACTCGGGTGAACAGCCTGTGTGGTCATTTTGGTAATGTTTGACAATACATTCCATTTTTGTTCGAAGTATGGATTGGTCACCATTGCAATTACGCATAGCATATTGCATATGTGTTTTGACCGGCCCAACTTTGTCGGAAAGTTGAATGGACCAGGTTTTGCCCTCTCGGCATTTTGCACCACTTGATATCTGTTTCAGTTGCTTTTCAAGGGATACGGATGCATGCCATGTGTCATATTGATTTACTGTACGTTGCTGATTTTCTCTGATATATTTGCTAACACTTGTATTACGATCGTGACCATGGCGTCGAACATTAATTTGTTTTGTTTCAAGGTGGGCATATATTCTTTTTGTGCCCAGAAGCTCATGTCGCTGTGCACATGGGTCGTCAGCACGGCTGACTATTTCGTGATGTATTACTTGTTTAGTATTAACCCGCGCAACCAGCCTTATTTGGGCCATAAGTGGAGTTGAATTGTTTATACCAGTTGTAAGTACTATAAAAATACAGAACTTCAATTTCAGCAATTTATAACCTCTGATATGTACGTGGGTCATAATAGATATAAGTGGTGCTCATGTATTAGATGTATACCATGCAGGGCCTCGCATGTGGCAAATACGATGTACATCGACCGTCATATTTGTACCGCTATTCCTCGTGTGTTTAGTGCGTCGACCGTCAGATTTGTACCGCTATTCCTCGTGTGATTAAGGTCAAATATAGGTCAACCTGCAGGCCTTTAACAGAAAAACAAGACGGACAAGAGATTATCTGATTCTAAAAATAGGTCACTTCCGTGAATTCCAACGGTATTTTTTACAAACATCACGTGACTTTCATTCATAAAACTTTACACGCATTGTATAAATGGAATAGCCAAAACACGGTGCGCGTGCAGCATAGTTCAAGGTAGGTATATCGCAGAATAACCCGAGATTGCATTTACTCTACACGTATGTATGTTATTAGCTGGGTCGTGTTAGAATAAGAAATACTATTTGTATTCAGTTATTTATTGGTGAGTTTGCAGTTCTGACAATATTCTAGGAAACGGTGAACTAATAGTGGTAACGTATTTCACGTTTTAAATCATTTCGCTACCCTAAGCGATCAATTAAACTGTGCACACAATGCGACATAGATCTTTAATGATAGTAACGCAAGTGTATGTGATGAATTGGATGTACCTATAACAGCTATAGAAATTGTATTTGCAATCAGAGCACTGAATGCATGTAAAACGGCCGGTAGTGATTTCTTATTAAACGAATATGTTATCCAATGTATTAGTTTAAACATGTTTTATTCAGTCCATTCAATATATATACAGTATACAATACACAGGATATTTGATATGGATTGGAAAACAAGCTGAGAGCTTATGTAAATTCCTTTCCACGAGGATGTTACAATATAAAGGTGTTAGCATTGAGAGCGGTTAGTGAGACATGACGGGCAGTGTCTTTAAGTTCATTAGCCCCGGGTGATCCCGGGTGTTTGCATGCGTACTTGTGATTAGTGAGGCAATTTGTAACATGTGCAAACCCAGACTAGATACATCTATATGGCCTCATATCAAACCCAGACTAGATACATCTATATGGCCTCATATCAAACCCAGACAAGATACATCTGTATAGCCTCATATCAAACCCAGACTAGATACATCTATATGACCTCATATCAAACCCAGAATAGATACATCTAAATGACATCATATCAAACCCAGACTAGATACATCTATATGGACTCATATCAAACCCAGACACATCTGTATGGCCTCATATCAAACCCAGACTAGATACATCTATATGGCCTCATATCAAACCCAGACTAGATACATCTGTATGGCCTCATATCAAACCCAGACACATCTGTATGGCCTCATATCAAACCCAGACTAGATACATCTATATGGCCTCATATCAAACCCAGACTAGATACATATATATGGCCTCATATCAAACCCAGACTAGACACATCTATATGGCCTCATATCAAACCCAGACTAGATACATCTATATGGCCTCATATCAAACACAGACTAGATACATCTATATGACCTCATATCAAACCCAGACTAGATACATCTATATGGCCTCATATCAAACCCAGACTAGATACATCTATATGGCCTCATATCAAACCCAGACTAGATACATCTATATGGCCTCATATCAAACCCAGACTAGATACATCTATATGGCCTCATATCAAACCCAGACTAGATACATCTATATGCCCTCATATCAAACCCAGACTAGATACATATAAATGACCTCATATCAAACCCAGACTAGATACATCTATATGGCCTCATATCAAACCCAGACTAGATACATCTATATGGCCTCATATCAAACCCAGACTAGATACATCTATATGACCTCATATCAAACCAAGACTAGATACATCTATATGACCTCATATCAAACCCATAGACACATCTATATGGCCTCATATCAAACCCAGACTAGATACATATATATGACCTCATATCAAACCCAGACTAGATATATCTATATGGTCTCATATCAAACCCAGACTAGATACATCTATCTGACCTCATATCAAACCCAGACTAGACACATATATATGGCCTCATATCAAACCCAGACTAGATACATATATATGGCCTCATATCAAACAAAGACTAGATACATCTGTATGGCCTCATATAAAACCCAGACTACACGCATCTATATGACCTCATATCAAACCCAGACTAGACGCATCTGTATGGCCTCATATCAAACCCAGACTAGATATCTCTATATGGCATCATATCAAACCCAGACTAGACGCATCTGTATAGCCTCATATCAAACCCAGACTATACACATCTATATGGCCTCATATCAAACCCAGATTAGATACATCTATATGGCCTCATATCAAACCCAGACTAGATACATATCTATATGGCCTCACATCAAACCCAGACTAGATACATCTATATAGCCTCATATCAAACCCAGTCTAGATACACATATATATGACCTCATATCAAACCCAGACTAGATACACATCTATATGGCCTCATATCAAACCCAGACTAGATACATCTATATGGCCTCATATCAAACCCAGACTATACACATCTGTATAGCCTCATATCAAACCCAGACTAGATACACATCTATATGACGTCATATCAAACCCAGCCTAGATACATCTATATGGCCTCATATCAAACCCAGCCTAGATACATCTATTTGGCCTCATATCAAACCCAGACTAGATACACATCTATATGGCCTCATATCAAACCCAGACTATACACATCTGTATAGCCTCATATCAAACCCAGACTAGATACACATCTATATGACCTCATATCAAACCCAGACTATATACATCTGTATAGCCTCATATCAAACCCAGACTAGATACATCTATATGACCTCATATCAAACCCAGACTAGATACATCTATATGGCCTCATATCAAACCCAGACTAGATACATCTATATGGCATCATATCAAACCCAGACTAGATACATCTATATGGCCTCATATCAAACCCAGACTAGATACATCTATATGGCCTCATATCAAACCCAGACTAGATACATCTATATGGCCTCATATCAAACCCAGACTAGATACATATCTATATGGCCTCACATCAAACCCAGACTAGATACATCTATATAGCCTCATATCAAACCCAGACTAGATACACATCCATATGGCCTCATATCAAACCCAGACTAGATACATCTATATGGCCTCATATCAAACCCAGACTAGATACATCTGTATGACCTCATATCAAACCTAGACTAGATACATCTATATGGCCTCATATCAAACCCAGACTAGATACATCTGTATAGCCTCATATCAAACCCAGACTAGATACACATCTTTATGACCTCATATCAAACCCAGACTAGATATATCTATATGGCCTAATATCAAACCCAGACTAGATACACATCTATATGACCTCATGTCAAACCCAGACTAGATACATCTATATTCCCTCATATCAAACCCAGCCTAGATACATCTATATGGCCTCATATCAAACCCAGACTATGCACATCTATATGGCCTCATATCAAACCCAGACTATACACATCTGTATAGCCTCATATCAAACCAGACTAGATACACATATATATGACCTCATATCAAACCCAGCCTAGATACATCTATATGACCTCATATCAAACCCAGCCTAGATACATCTATATGGCCTCATATCAAACCCTGACTATACACATCTATATGGCATCATATCAAACCCAGACTAGATACATCTATATGGCCTCATATCAAACCCAGACTAGATACATCTATATGGCCTCATATCAAACCCAGACTAGATACATCTATATGGCTTCATATCAAACCCATAGACACATCTATATGACCTCATATCAAACCCAGACTAGATACATCTATATGGCCTCATATCAAACCCAGACTAGATACATCTGTATAGCCTCATATCAAAACCAGACTAGATACACATCTATATGACCTCATATGAAACCCAGACTAGATACATATATATGGCCTCATATCAAACCCAGACTAGATAAACATCTATATGACCTCATGTTAAACCCAGACTAGATACATCTATATTCCCTCATATCAAACCCAGACTAGAAACACATCTATATGACCTCATATCAAACCCAGACTAGATACATCTATATGGCCCCATATCAAACCCAGACTAGATACAACTATATGGCCTCATATCAAACCCAGACTAGATACATCTATATGGCCTCATATGAAACGCATGCTAGATACATCTATATGACTTCATATCAAACCCAGACTAGACGCATCTATATGACCTCATATCAAACCCAGACTAGATACATATATATGGCCTCATATCAAACCCAGACTAGATACATCTGTATAGCCTCATATCAAACCCAGACTAGATACACATCTATATGACCTCATATCAAACCCAGACTAGATACACATCTATATGGCCTCATATCAAACCCAGTCTAGATACATCTATATGGCCTCATATCAAACCCAGACTAGATACACATCTATATGACATCATGTCAAACCCAGACTAGATACATCTATATTCACTCATATCAAACCCAGACTATACAGATATATATGGCCTCATATCAAACACAGACTAGATACATCTGTATAGCCTCATATCAAACCCAGACTAGATACATCTATATGGCCTCATATCAAACCCAGACTAGATACTTCTATATGGCCTCATATCAAACCCATAGACACATCTATATGACGTCATATCAAACCCAGACTAGATACATCTATATGGCCTCATATCAAACCCATAAACACATCTATATGGCCTCATATCAAACCCAGGCTAGATACATCTGTATGACCTCATATCAAACCCAGACAAGACACATCTATATGGCCTCACATCAAACCCAGACTAGATACATCTATATGACCTCATATCAAACCCAGCCTAGATACATCTATATGACCTCATATCAAACCCAGACTAGATACATCTGTATAGCCTCATATCAAACCCAGACTAGATACATCTATATGGCCTCATATCAAACCCAGACTAGATACTTCTATATGGCCTCATATCAAACCCATAGACACATCTATATGACGTCATATCAAACCTAGACTAGATACATCTATATGTCCTCATATCAAACCCATAGACACATCTATATGACCTCATATCAAACCCAGGCTAGATACATCTGTATGACCTCATATCAAACCCAGACAAGACACATCTATATGGCCTCACATCAAACCCAGACTAGATACATCTATTTGGCCTCATATCAAACCCAGACAAGACACATCTATATGGCCTCATATCAAACATCAAACCCAGACTAGATACATCTATATGGCCTCATATCAAACATCAAACCCAGACTAGACACATCTATATGGCCTCACATCAAACCCAGACTAGATACATCTATTTGGCCTCATATCAAACCCAGACAAGACACATCTATATGGCCTCATATCAAACATCAAACCCAGATTAGATACATCTATATGACCTCATATCAAACCCAGATTAGATACATCTATATGGCCTCATATGAAACCCAGACTAGATACATCTATATGGCCTCATATCAAACCCAGACTAGATACATCTATATGCCCTCATATCAAACCCAGACTAGATACATCTATATGACCTCATATCAAACCCAGACTAGATACATCTGTATGGCCTCATATCAAACCCAGACTAGATACATCTATATGACCTCATATCAAACAGAGACTAGATACATCTATATGAACTCATATCAAACCCAGACTAGATACATCGGTATGGCCTCATATCAAACCCAGACTAGATACACTATATGGCCTCATATCAAACCCAGACTACATACATCTATATGACCTTATATCAAACCCAGACTAGATACATATATATGGCCTCATATGAAACCCAGACTAGATACATCTATATGACCTCATATCAAACCCAGACTAGATACATCGGTATGGCCTCATATCAAACCCAGACTAGATACATCTATATGGCCTCATATCAAACCCAGACTAGATACGTCTATATGGCCTCATATCAAACACAGACTAGATACATCTATATGGCCTCATATCAAACCCAGACTAGATACATCTATATGGCCTCATATGAAACCCAGACTAGATACATCGGTATGGCCTCATATCAAACCCAGACTAGATACATCTGTATAGCCTCATATCAAACCCAGTCTAGATACGTCTGAATAGCCTCATATCAAACCCAGACTAGATACCTCTATATGGCCTCATATCAAACCCAGACTATGCACATCTATATGGCCTCATATCAAACCCAGATTAGATACATCTATATGCCCTCATATCAAACCCAGACTAGACACATCTATATGGCCTCATATCAAACATCAAACCCAGACTAGATACATCTGTATATCCTCATATCAAACCCAGACTAGATACACATCTATATGACCTCATATCAAACCCAGACTACATGCACATCTATATGGCCTCATATCAAACCCAGACTAGACACATCTATATGGCCTCATATCAAACATCAAACCCAGACTAGACACATCTGTATAGCCTCATATCAAACCCAGACTAGATACATGTGTATGACCTCATATCAAACCCAGACTAGATACATCTATATGGCCCCATATCAAACCCAGACTAGATACAACTATATGGCCTCATATCAAACCCAGACTAGATACATCTATATGGCCTCATATGAAACGCATGCTAGATACATCTATATGACTTCATATCAAACCCAGACTAGACGCATCTATATGACCTCATATCAAACCCAGACTAGATACATATATATGGCCTCATATCAAACCCAGACTAGATACATCTGTATAGCCTCATATCAAACCCAGACTAGATACACATCTATATGACCTCATATCAAACCCAGACTAGATACACATCTATATGGCCTCATATCAAACCCAGTCTAGATACACCTATATGGCCTCATATCAAACCCAGACTAGATACACATCTATATGACATCATGTCAAACCCAGACTAGATACATCTATATTCACTCATATCAAACCCAGACTAGATACATCTATATTCACTCATATCAAACCCAGACTATACAGATATATATGGCCTCATACCAAACACAGACTAGATACATCTGTATAGCCTCATATCAAACCCAGACTAGATACATCTATATGGCCTCATATCAAACCCAGACTAGACACATCTATATGGCCTCATATCAAACCCAGGCTAGATACATCTGTATGACCTCATATCAAACCCAGACAAGACACATCTATATGGCCTCACATCAAACCCAGACTAGATACATCTATATGACCTCATATCAAACCCAGCCTAGATACATCTATATGACCTCATATCAAACCCAGACTAGATACATCTGTATAGCCTCATATCAAACCCAGACTAGATACATCTATATGGCCTCATATCAAACCCAGACTAGATACTTCTATATGGCCTCATATCAAACCCATAGACACATCTATATGACGTCATATCAAACCCAGACTAGATACATCTATATGTCCTCATATCAAACCCATAGACACATCTATATGACCTCATATCAAACCCAGACAAGACACATCTATATGGCCTCACATCAATCCCAGACTAGATACATCTATTTGGCCTCATATCAAACCCAGACAAGACACATCTATATGGCCTCATATCAAACATCAAACCCAGACTAGATACATCTATATGGCCTCATATCAAACATCAAATACAGACTAGACACATCTATATGGCCTCACATCAAACCCAGACTAGATACATCTATTTGGCCTCATATCAAACCCAGACAAGACACATCTATATGGCCTCATATCAAACATCAAACCCAGATTAGATACATCTATATGACCTCATATCAAACCCAGATTAGATACATCTATATGGCCTCATATGAAACCCAGACTAGATACATCTATATGGCCTCATATCAAACCCAGACTAGATACATCTATATGCCCTCATATCAAACCCAGACTAGATACATCTATATGACCTCATATCAAACCCAGACTAGATACATCGGTATGGCCTCATATCAAACCCAGACTAGATACATCGGTATGGCCTCATATTAAACCCAGACTAGATACATCTATATGGCCTCATATCAAACCCAGACTAGATACGTCTATATGGCCTCATATCAAACACAGACTAGATACATCTATATGGCCTCATATCAAACCCAGACTAGATACATCTATATGACCTCATATGAAACCCAGACTAGATACATCGGTATGGCCTCATATCAAACCCAGACTAGATACATCTATATGGCCTTATATCAAACCCAGACTAGATACGTATATATGGCCTCATATCAAACCCAGACTAGACACATATATATAGCCTCATATCAAACCCAGACTAGATACATCTGTATAGCCTCATATCAAACCCAGTCTAGATACGTCTGAATAGCCTCATATCAAACCCAGACTAGATACCTCTATATGGCCTCATATCAAACCCAGATTAGATACATCTATATGCCCTCATATCAAACCCAGACTAGACACATCTATATGGCCTCATATCAAACATCAAACCCAGACTAGATACATCTGTATATCCTCATATCAAACCCAGACTAGATACACATCTATATGACCTCATATCAAACCCAGACTACATGCACATCTATATGGCCTCATATCAAACCCAGACTAGACACATCTATATGGCCTCATATCAAACATCAAACCCAGACTAGACACATCTGTATAGCCTCATATCAAACCCAGACTAGATACATCTATATGGCCTCATATCAAACACAGACTAGATACATCTATATGACCTCATATCAAACCCAGACTAGATACATCTATATGGCCTCATATCAAACCCAGACTAGATACATCTATATGGCCTCATATCAAACACAGACTAGATACATCTATATGACCTCATATCAAACCCAGACTAGATACATCTATATGGCCTCATATCAAACACCCAGACTAGATACATCTATATGGCCTCATATCAAACCCAGACTAGATACATCTATATGACCTCATATCAAACCCAGACTAGACGCATCTATATGATCTCATATCAAACCCAGACTAGATACATCTATATGACCTCATATCAAACCCAGACTAGATACATCTGTATGGCCTCATATCAAACCCAGACTATATACATCTATATGGCCTCATATCAAACCCAGACTAGATACATCTATATGGCCTCATATCAAACCCAGACTAGATACATCTATATGGCCTCATATCAAACCCAGACTAGATACATCTATATGACCTCATATCAAACCCAGACTAGATACATCTATACTGAGTCAAAAAAGAAACGATACCTGGTGTTTATGTGTCTATAATTTCAACATTTATTAAGAAAATTCTTTGAAAATTCATAAGATCATAGTCCAACATGTTTGAAAGAGGAGCACATAAAGCATAATGAGCCTCCGAAACTGTCTGCTGCGTGATGACGTAATTCGTCGGACAGGGGTCTAATGGAGTTTTCACACAGACGTCAATACCGAGTATGGGCACCATTTGCGTCTCTCACTGCAATGCACCGCCGTCGCATCGAACGGAAGTGTCTGAATCTCTTGCTGGTCAATATTTGTCTACTCCTGACGCAAAACATCCCTCAGTTGGTTTAACGTTACCGGCTGACGTCGTCTGACGCGGCGGTCTAACGTATCCCACAAATGTTCTATGGGTGACAAGTCTGGTGACAAAGCAGGCCACGGCAGTGTTTCAATATTGTTCAGCTCCATTAATGTGGTGGAAATCCGAGCAGTATGATACCTGGCGTTGTCCTGTTGAAACAGTGTGACGTTTCTGTTGGCGTTAAAGAGCGGCACAACAACTGGCGCAAGGATCTCATCACAGTACCGCTGGGCGGTTAGGTTCCCGTCCACAACTAACTGTTCAGTGCGACTGCCGAAGGTGATACCGCCCTACGCCATAACGCTTCCGCCCCCGAACAGATCGACCTGACGTGCACATGCGTCAGCGTAACGTTCACCGCGTCTGCGATATACCCGCTCTCTGCCATCCGCTCGACGCAAACAGAACCGCGATTCATCGCTAAACATCACCGAATTCCACTGTAACCGAGTCCAGCGAGCACGTTCCGTCGTCCATTCCCGCCGTACGTCACGGTGACGTCGTGTCAGGATGGCTCCAACGTATGGCCGATATGCACGAATGCCACGTTCACCGAGCCGGTTCCTGACTGTTTGTGCACTGATGCGATTGTTGGTCATCCCAGGAGTAACGGCAGCTGTGTGCGTAGCAGGTAGGAACCGGTCACGTAAATGTGACGTCCGAATGTGACGGTCCCGTTCACGCGTCGTCACACGTGGTCGACCAGATCTTGGACGGTCGTCCACCGATCCATGTGTTCGATAACGTCGAAGTAGACGTGTTATCGTGATCCGCGTAACCCCGAGTCGATTTGCGGCGTCACGCTGACGTAAACCGCCGTCAATCATGCCAATGGCATGCATTCTCTGATTGTGGTTTAGCCTAGGCATTTTGTTAGAGGTAACAATTGGTATGTAAGGTGTTTTTCCTCGATGATAATGCAATACCAGTACAATAAACCGGTTTTCCGATTTGTACATGTGTAGGAAGTTGTCTTTGTTGAGGAGCACGTGCAAATCGGAAATTCGGCGTTCCAGGATTATCGGGTGTTTATTTACCTGTGTTTATGGTTGGCTGACGTTGCAATAAGATACCCGGTACTGATACGTAATAATATATTAAACCTTTCTATGGTTTTATCCGTTTTAAGTCATTTTTAGTTTGGTATCGTTTCTTTTTTGACTCAGTATATATGGCCTCATATCAAACCCAGACTAGATACATCTATATGGCCTCATATCAAACCCAGCCTAGATACACATCTATATGACCTCATGTCAAACCCAGACTAGATACATCTATATTCCCTCATATGAAACCCAGATTAGATACATCTATATGGCCTCATATCAAACCCAGACTAGATACATCTATATTCCCTCATATCAAACCCAGACTAGATACATCTATATGACCTCATATCAAACATCAAACCCAGACTAGATACATCTGTATGGCCTCATATCAACCAGACTAGATACATATATGGCCTCATATCAAACCCAGACTAGATACATCTATATGACCTCATATCAAACCCAGACTAGATACATCTATATGACCTCATATCAAACCCAGACTAGATACATCAATATGGCCTCATATCAAACCCAGACTAGAACATCTATATGACCTCATATCAAACCCAGACTAGATACATCTATATGCCTCATATCAAACCCAGACTAGTACATCTATATGGCCTCATATCAAACCCAGACTAGATACATCTATATGGCCTCATATCCAACCCAGACTAGATACACATCTATATGGCCTCATATCCAACCCAGACTAGATACACATCTATATGGCCTCATATCAAACCCAGACTAGATACACATCTATATGGCCTCATATCAAACCCAGACTAGATACACATCTATATGGCCTCATATCAAACCCAGACTAGATACATCTATATGACCTCATATCAAACCCAGACAAGACACATCTATATGGCCTCATATCAAACATTAAACCCAGACTAGATACATCTATATGGCCTCATATCAAACCCAGACTAGATACATCTATACGACCTCATATCAAACCCAGACTAGATACATCTATACGACCTCATATCAAACCCAGACTAGACACATCTATATGGCCTCATATCAATCATCATCATCATCATCATCATCATCATCATCATCATCACCCTCATCTATATGACCTCGTATCAAAGATGGATAAATACATATCGTACCGAATATTAGACCACAGTCTGTAACGCCTTCTTGTTTTATTGCTTTAGTAACTGCTTCGAGTGTCTCAAATCGATCAGGATTTGCTGTAAAAGCAGGTTCGCCACAGATTGAGGCACTGTCGCTTGAGCACATTGTTGAGTCTGCTCTTTCAGGACACGGAGGTTGGGGTATTCTATAAAATAAAACACACTGCTGAAAGAAAAAACGTTGTCGAATAGACGGGTGAGTGATCCAGTTGATAAAACACGCTGGACTGTGAATCCAGGGATCGCAGATTCGATCCCCCGTCTAGCCATAATCAATCTTTCAGGTGGGGCTATCGCTTGAACAATAAAATGACTGATATACTTCTGAAGTCGTCGATTCAGTCACACCCGTGAGTCAAGTGGATAGCGTCATCACTTGAAAGATATTTTTTGATTTTGTGATTTTAACCGTATTTTATTGCAAATCAATAGTGCATATGTCATACACATACAGATACAATACATATCATGAACTGGTTTGGACCACAAGTTTTAACAACATTAGACAACGGCCCGCACTTGAAAGAATTCGACACCCCAAGTGAGATTGAAACACACAGCTTTGAGCGACAAATTATTCAAAGTCAAACATCTTCACAACTCGGCCAATGAAAACCCTTCTTGGACATGTGCAGATTTATAACAAAATAAAACATCTTCACAACTCGGCCAATGAAAACCCTTCTTGGCCAGATTATAACAAAATAAAATAAAAATAAAATTTTAAAAAACCATATAAATAAAATATTACTTGTTTTTATTTGATGTTCGTTTTGTAGAC
>JABXNX010001081.1:0-64199 GCA_014843695.1 Archivesica marissinica
CGGTCAAAATTGGAATAATGTACTAAGTATCCGGTCAAAATTGGAATAATGTACTAAGTATCCGGTCAAAAGTGGAATAATGTACTAAGTATCCGGTCAAAAGTGGAATAATGTACTAAGTATCCGGTCAAAAGTGGAATAATGTACTATGTATCCGGTCAAAAGTGGAATAATGTACTATGTATCCGATCAAAAGTGGAATAATGTACTATGTATCCGATCAAAAGTGGAATAATGTACTATGTATCCGGTCAAAAGTGGAATAATGTACTATGTATCCGATCAAAAGTGGAATAATGTACTATGTATCCGGTCAAAAGTGGAATAATGTACTACGTATCCGGTCAAAATTGGAATAATGTACTAAGTGTCCGGTCATAATTGGAATAATGTACTAAGTATCCGGTCATAATTGGAATAATGTACTAAGTATCCGGTCATAATTGGAATAATGTACTAAGTGTCCGGTCAAAATTGGAATAATGTACTAAGTATCCGGTCATAATTGGAATAATGTACTAAGTGTCCGGTCAAAATTGGAATAATGTACTAAGTGTCCGGTCAAAATTGGAATAATGTACTAAGTATCCGGTCATAATTGGAATAATGTACTAAGTATCCGGTCATAATTGGAATAATGTACTAAGTATCCGGTCATAATTGGAATAATGTACTAAGTATCCGGTCATAATTGGAATAATGTACTAAGTATCTGGTCAAAATTGGAATAATGTACTAAGTGTCCGGTCAACATTGGAATAATGTACTACGTATCCGGTCAAAATTGGAATAATGTACTACGTATCCGGTCAAAAGTGGAATAATGTACTATGTATCCGGTCAAAAGTGGAATAATGTACTATGTATCCGATCAAAAGTGGAATAATGTACTATGTATCCGGTCAAAAGTGGAATAATGTACTACGTATCCGGTCAAAATTGGAATAATGTACTAAGTGTCCGGTCATAATTGGAATAATGTACTAAGTATCCGATCATAATTGGAATAATGTACTAAGTATCCGGTCATAATTGGAATAATGTACTAAGTGTCCGGTCAAAATTGGAATAATGTACTAAGTATCCGGTCATAATTGGAATAATGTACTAAGTGTCCGGTCAAAATTGGAATAATGTACTAAGTGTCCGGTCAAAATTGGAATAATGTACTAAGTATCCGGTCAAAATTGGAATAATGTACTAAGTATCCGGTCAAAATTGGAATAATGTACTAAGTATCCGGTCAAAAGTGGAATAATGTACTAAGTATCCGGTCAAAAGTGGAATAATGTACTAAGTATCCGGTCAAAAGTGGAATAATGTACTATGTATCCGGTCAAAAGTGGAATAATGTACTATGTATCCGATCAAAAGTGGAATAATGTACTATGTATCCGATCAAAAGTGGAATAATGTACTATGTATCCGGTCAAAAGTGGAATAATGTACTATGTATCCGATCAAAAGTGGAATAATGTACTATGTATCCGATCAAAAGTGGAATAATGTACTATGTATCCGATCAAAAGTGGAATAATGTACTATGTATCCGGTCAAAATTGGAATAATGTACTAAGTATCCGGTCATAATTGGAATAATGTACTAAGTATCCGGTCATAATTGGAATAATGTACTAAGTATCCGGTCAAAATTGGAATAATGTACTAAGTGTCCGGTCAAAATTGGAATAATGTACTAAGTATCCGGTCATAATTGGAATAATGTACTAAGTGTCCGGTCAAAATTGGAATAATGTACTAAGTGTCCGGTCAAAATTGGAATAATGTACTAAGTATCCGGTCATAATTGGAATAATGTACTAAGTATCCGGTCATAATTGGAATAATGTACTAAGTATCCGGTCATAATTGGAATAATGTACTAAGTATCCGGTCATAATTGGAATAATGTACTAAGTATCCGGTCAAAATTGGAATAATGTACTAAGTGTCCGGTCAAAATTGGAATAATGTACTAAGTATCCGGTCATAATTGGAATAATGTACTAAGTGTCCGGTCAAAATTGGAATAATGTACTAAGTGTCCGGTCAAAATTGGAATAATGTACTAAGTATCCGGTCATAATTGGAATAATGTACTAAGTATCCGGTCATAATTGGAATAATGTACTAAGTATCCGGTCATAATTGGAATAATGTACTAAGTATCCGGTCATAATTGGAATAATGTACTAAGTATCCGGTCAAAATTGGAATAATGTACTAAGTGTCCGGTCAACATTGGAATAATGTACTAAGTGTCCGGTCAACATTGGAATAATGTACTACGTATCCGGTCAAAAGTGGAATAATGTACTAAGTATCCGATCAAAATTGCACTGATTTATAAGATAGTTCAAATTTACCCAAAAATATGATGCAAGTATGCAGAAATTGACGCCCGCATATAAACTTTGTGACAACCCATATGATAATGGTAGGATACACATAAGCATGTTGGACTTACGTTTCCAGCACCAGCAGACAACCGTAATCATTAAATTCCAAAAGCCGCTATTAACCCACGCGTATAATCATTGTCAAAAAATGAAATGTCAGGGATATGTTGACTCCACTGGATTATAGATTATAAATATTGTCATTAATGCTTGCATTGTCACAAAGAAATTAATTTGTTTCTGAAATATTTATAGTTGTGGATTATTGATGCACGTCATTTGCAGGAATAAATTATTCCTTTTATTTAAATGCAAACTGTGCAGTTTGTGTGTTTGATTTACGTTTATTTATCGTCGCTACCGGTTGCACATATTATGAGCGACACCTCCTGAAGAGATTAGTCATTGTAGATTATTGGAGGATAGTTCTAAACCTACTTTATTTGACGTATTACATATTTTATGCTCTCATAATTCCACAATGCCGTAACCTATTTAGAAGCGTTTACGCATTCTCCAGAAATACAGAACCTTTTATTTACAACCCTTTAACCTCTACTCGTATATACTTGCCTTAACTTGTGTAGAATGGTTTTAACTTTTTAAGCATTAATACCTAAATTTATTTTCCACACATAAACTATTTATGTTTCAAACGAACAGAAAATATCATGGTCTAACTAGTCTAAAATATTCGCTTCGAAAATCTAGATCAAACCAGTTGTGTATTCCCGTCTACACGTTTTAGACAAATGTGCACACGTACATTTTAATACACTAGAGGACATAGAAAATGCACAATGTTTTAAACATTTTGGAATATGTTTAGTTGTTCAGTTTGTGTTTTGTAATAAAGATGTGATATATGTGATATGGAATCCTTCGTATTTCGTTTTCATGTAATACTAATTAAATAATATAATTATTATTTTTTTATTTTATTCTTTATTTCAGTCTCATCAATGTACAGCATATAACACACATAGAATATAGTTTACATATTAAAAAGTACATTGCCACTCAATTCAGAGTTACAAGCGATTATGTATATATACATCATTCATCTATAACATATTGCACTACTATAGTATATACATGTACATGTGATAACTACATGTGTGAGATAAAGCTGAGATAAAAACAGTCGCTAATGGAAATGTAAAATCTTATTAAAATGTAATGGAATGAAAAATACTGAAAGCAAAATAAGCACTACTGTGCAAACTAAAAAATGTTTTAAAAGATCAAATACCAATTCCAATCAGATTGGGATTAGCCTAATTAGCAAATGCTTTTCAGTTGTAATAAAATATGAAGACGACATATAAAACACTGAATAGGCATTATTTACAAAGATAAGAGGTACGTCGTTGTAAAATACGAAAATAGGTTTTGGCAGCTAATCTAATAATGGGTGCATTTGTGAATATGAACTTAAGTTGTTCTTGACTAAACATATTAACAAAACCAGGTTGTATATAACAATGTAGGTGTGCCTCCTCTAGTATATATGTATATAACAATGTAGGTGTGCGTCCTCTAGTATATATGTATATAACAATGTAGGTGTGCGTCCTCTAGTATATATGTATAGCAATCATTGACGCCGTTTAACATTCATTAATTCAAATTGAAAGCCAACATTTTTACTGGCATTATCAGTCATAGCATTACTTGTTTTTAAAGAACGGAAATGGTACGTGCTATATCCTGCTTTGTACATTCATCTGGCTTCTTTATTTCACTCTGTGTGTTGGCTTTATCCTGGTCATGATGTAAATGTGTTACGTAGCCAATTTGTTTGCAAAGTGGCATCATTATCAGACAAGAACTAACGTTTAGTTATAGCTTGTTATGTTTTGTTTTTCTTTAGTTTACGTTTATTTATCGTCGCTACCGGTTGCCCATATGAGCGACGCCTCCTGAAGAGATTAGTTATTTTAGATTTTGGAGGATAGTGCATGATACAGACAGAGACCCATTCCAGAATCTCCTCTGGTTCTTTTACGTGCATGGTGTAAAGCACCGACACGAGACCTCGGTTTAACGTCCCATCTGAAAGACTGTTAATTTTATTATGGTCAGACGGGGGATCGAACCTGCTATCCCTGGATTACCAGTCCAGCGTGTTACCACTGGACTACAGATCCGTCTGTAGCTGGTTATGTCCGACTGTGATGTCCATGCAAGTAACGTAGTCAGACACATGTGATACCAAGTAGAGTTGATTCATTATGCAAGCAATGCTGTGTGGTTGCCCACTTATATCATACACATGTAGACCTAATTAGCTTAGGACTAAATAATAGAATAAACCAAGCGTTTATTATATTATTGTCATTAATAGTCGTCATCCATGAATTTATATATTATATTTGAGACTATTAACTGTCATTGAAACCAATAATTGACGAGACCCAAAGCGGTATTGTCTACGTTGCGATGTCCCTTAAGATATAGACTGTCGTGATCAGAGAACGTATCAGCTCCACTATATCTGCCTCAGTGGCAAATTATATACTTTTTCTCAGTTACTGTTACAGTTACACCAGCATCCCCATTTTAATGGCTTTCAGAGTGCATTGTCTAAGACACTAAATTTACAATGCAAACGAAATGTGTGTGTGTTTTACGTTTATTTATCGTCGCTACCGGTTGCCCATATGAGCGACGACTGCTGAAGAGATTAGTCATTTTAGATGTTTGGAGGATAGTGCAATGATACAGAGAGAGACCCATTCCAGAGTATCCTCTGGTTCTTTTACGTGGATGGTGTAAACCAACGATACGAGTCCTCGGCTTAAAGTCCCATCTGAAAGACTGTTAAGTTTATTATGGTCAGACAGGAGATCGAACCTGCGATCCCTGGATTACCAGTCCAGCGTGTTACCACTGGACTACAGATCCGTCTGTAAATAGTAAACGAACTTTTCGCATAATTAATATATAGGTTATAAGGAGAGATGCTGAGTGCATGGGCCATGTGTATAGACACGACAAACATGATAATGTTTAGCTTAGTTTAATCATATTGTATTGCATTCGTTCTATTTAAGAAATAATAAGTATCAACCGTGGTATATCGCAGAATAACCCGAGTTTGAAGTTCGTGTGCGTATAAGAACGACAAACGAGGGTTATTCTGCGATATACCACGGTTGATACTTATTATGTCGATTCTAACACGACTTACTACGAGAATCAAAGGAGTATTTTCTTCAAACGCCGTGCATTTGGCTTTCGAAATTTCCTCCCGCGGTGATGACGTTATTTTGTAATGGAAAATATCAATCTAGTGCATAAATGAACAAAAGGTGTAACAGATCAATAATTTTATTTATTTTGTCAAATAAAAATGTAAAGAATAGTAACTGAAACGTTACTGAACAGAAAAACAAGACGGACAAGAGATTATCTGATTAAAAAATAGCTCACTCCCGCGAATCCCCACGATAGTATTTACAAACATCACGTGACTTTCATTCATAAAACTTGACACTCATTGTATAAATGGAATAGCCAAAACACGGTGCGCCCGCAGCATAGTTCAAGGTAGGTATATCGCAGAATAACCCGAGGTAGATTTTACTCTATAAGTATGTATGTTATTAGCTGGGTCGTGTTAGAATTATATGCAATGTACAGAACAAAACAAATGAACACACTTGTATAAGTATGCATAGTATATATGATTTATGTCATTGTTGTTCACAAGAATTGTCAATGGCAAATGGGTTGGGCCACACGTTTTAACAACATTAGTTACGGCCCCTCCCCAAAATACTAGATTGTAACAAACAACGTGACTGAATATATGAGTTGTGCAAATACTAAAATTGATGATTACTGATATAAAGGGAAAATGAAGAAGAAAATTAACAAAATATAGATATCAAGAATTTAGAACCAAAAAAAAACAACAACTAACAAAACAAACAAAAAGGGATTAAGAAATGAAATTGATTATAGCTACTCCAATAAAGTGCATCGTACAACGTTCCCCAGCCAGCTACACCCGACACCACTCCTTAGAATAAATCGTCGTTATGTGTGTTTACGTTTATTTATCGTCGCTACCGGTTACCCATATGAGCGACGCCTCCGAACGAGATTAGTCATTTTAGATTTTGGAGGATAGTGCAATGATACAGAAAGAGACCCATTACAGAGACTCCTCTGGTTCTTTTACGTGCATGGTGTAAAGCACCGACACGAGACCTCGGCTTAACGTCCCATCTGAAAGACTGTTAATTTTATTAGGGTCAGACGGGGGATCGAACCTGCGATCCCTGGATTACCAGTCGAGCGTGTTAACCACTGGACTACAGATCCGTCTATGAAAATCGTCGTTAGCGGAGAACAGCCAAATATATACATGAAAAAGAACATAGAACTTACAAATGAACTATCAACATTTACAATGTACAATTTACTATGTAACTTTTCCCCCAATCCTAACTGTGCTGTTGCAACTATTCCTGTGTTATGTACCATTCACGAATAACACATTGTTTAAACTAACATTTAAAATTCTAGCAAATAATTGTCATTGGACCGATCACTTCTGACAGGTGATATAAATGACACGGTGTATCCGGTGGTGCTCCATTATAAGCACAAATCATGAATTCTGCAAATCTATTTTTAACGTCTACTCGAAACGCATAGTCGTTGTCATAATTCTATTGATCTTTATTTAAAAGCTTTGCTGTGAAATATAGAAATTTAACAGTGAAATAAAGTGAAAGCAGTAGAATAACACATTTTATTTCTCACGGTTTTGTACGTGTGGTAGCTAACCGCTGCATGCTGCAATACTGTCAACGCTAACGAATTCTGACTCGAACTGTCAGTGTCGTTATTCGTCTATTATGACGTCATTTTTGCTCGTCTAAGCACGACATTCTAGCGCCATTTAGCGCACAGTTGCATCGTTTTCAATCATTAAACACTTTTCAGCCTAAAATAAAATTATCATACATGTATATTTGATGAAGTAAATGATCGAATAGTATGCCACTTATGAACATGAACAATATGTCACTTATAAATAGTTGTAAATTGCGATTTGAATACGAAACATATCTATCTCCATATAATTTACGAGACTAGGTTAAGAATTTCAGCTCATTCATTAGCATTTCATACAGCTAGATATGGCCAAAATAAAATACCACAAAACGAACGGTTTTGCTCATGCTGTAAATCGAGAGATTTGGAAGATGAATACCATTTTATGCTAGTATGTACATACATGCATTTGCGAAACATATTTATTAAAACATACTATTTTGTAAGACCAACTATGGCACAGTTTATTGAATTGCTACAATCAAACAATAGAACTATGTTATTGAAGTTAGCATTATACTACAAACAAGCTGTTGCTATAAGAACGTCTATATTAACCCATTCAACACCAAGTAACTCACATGGACTGGTCCATGATATTCATAAACCAATAAATGAATCAGAAAATCACATTTGGACAAGTTCATTTATTAAAATGCGTAATTATGTCTAAATATAGTCATATCACTGGCAACAAGTGCAGATCCTGATGAGACGGCTCGTCACGAGCCGGCTCATCTGGGTCTACACTTTTTGTAAGCCTATTTAGAGGTATGTGGTGTTGAAAGGGTTAAATATCATATAAGTGCACTAACCTCTATAATAGGTTATTAAATACAGCATAATATTGTTGTTGATCAAGTTGTATATAGTTGTACGTAGAATAAGCAGTAAGCAACTTTCAATAGACTTACCTTGTTTCCCAGAATAAATAAGTAGACATGCACATGTATATATGTAGCCTGGGAACAGGCGTCGATATATTTTGCCTGGTCAGTCAAATAAATATATATTAACACCGAGACTATTATTTGGGCCGTATTAAGTTTCTGATCATGTCATTTTGCCAGAAGTTCAAAAGTGAAAAATCGACAGACTGGGCTAATGTATATACATAAATACTAAATAAGTTTATCCTCTCTAAAAACAATATACATGTATATCTATTCCAATTATATTCTAAAAATTCTACTCAAAACATGTTTGTATTACATTGATCACGTGTAAATAGTATGTATAATATGTATATAATTATGACCATGTACTATATGAATACGTCTAAATAAACTTCTTCTTCTTCTATGAACATAAAAGCTAGCACCATTCGTGACAATAATGCATTCAATGTTCATTCGGTGAAATATAATTGACAAAGACAAATTCTCTTCAACTTCATTTAGGTTAGATGTCAATCCCTCGCGAGTATCGCAGGGGTGTAGTCATTATTCTATTGTTTCTATTTTAGTCATTGTTTTGTTCAACCCTTTATTGACTTTCCCCGTATAAGCAATGCATATTTCATATTAATGAGAGCCATTAAAGATTTTTTTATTATCTCCCTTGGCAGATAAAGTCTGATTTATCCCGAGATGCACCGTGCACGTAAAAGAACCAGAGGAGACTCTGGAATGGATCTCTGTCTGTATAATTGCACTATCCTCCAAAAATCTAAAACTACTAATCTCTTCAGGAGGCGTCGCTCATATGAGCAATCGGTAGCGACGATAAATACACGTAAAACACACACCATTGTCAATTAAAATGACAATGTTTCATTAGAAATGTGTCATATACTTATACCAAAAAGAAACTGGGGGTCAATGTTTGCCTCCGTTTATAGGTTAGCAGGAATACATAATATTTTACGGGCGAATTTTCATTGCCAATTTGATCGACGGACAGTTTACCTAACATATTTCCTGGGCAGGCTCCAGCGGTGAACCAGTACTTGGTGCACCAACCTCCGTAGGAAACTGTCAACGTTTTCATATAACGAGACGCTGTCTGAGCGGGACTCGAACTCGTGACCATCAGTGATGATAGTTGGAATTCATGTCAGCGACCTTAACCACTCGACTCGAGGTGGTCGGGGACGTATTTGATAAAACAGCAGTGAATATAGTTTACATATTACATATGCGATCATTCACGTGTGTGTAAACAAATAATGCCGACATACACACATGCATGACCACACAATCGCACAGTCTGACAGAGACTCATAATTATGCACCTTTTTAAAAATAATATACTGGGTTTTCTGTGAAAACAAGTAAGAATGAAAATCATGAATCTGCTTTATACGCATTTAATAGAAAAAAACAGAATACATGTATAATAATAATACTATAGAGGGAGCTTACATAACACATGTTATATTTTCGTTATATTTCGGGTTTTACGCCTGCATCAGCACCATTTCGGGCTATATCGCCGGCGGGCAGTTTACCTAACAACACCTTTCCTGGGCAGGCTCCAGCGGTTAACCAGTACTTGGGTGCACCAACCTCCGTAAGAAACTGCCAACTTGTTCATATAAATGAGACACGGCCTGAGCGGGGCTCGAACCCGTGACCATCAGTGATGATAGGTTACAGTGGTATACAAGTCAGCGGCCGTAACCACTCGACCACGGAGGCGGACATGGCTAAGATAAATAAGGTCCTCAACATATATTTAAATGGCATTAAAAATCTTCGTCGACGAATCAGGCCCTTATGTACTGTGTGTTTTAAGTTTATTTACCGTCGCTACCGGTTGCCCATATGAGCGACGACTACCCATATGAGCGACGACTACTGAAAAAATCATTTTAGATTTCTGAACGATAGTGCAATGATACAGACAAAGGCACATTCCAGAGTCTACTCTGGTTCTTTTACGTGCACGTTGTAAAGCACCGACACGAGACCTCGGTTTAACGTCCCATCTGAAAGACTGTTCATTTTATTATGCTTAGACGAGGGAGTCGAACCTGCGATCCCTGGATCACCAGTCCGGCGTGTTACCACTGGACTACAGATCCGTCTGTAAGGCTCTTATCATCGACGATTAATGAAATAATTGATTAGTCAACAAATCGTTAGCTAGCATTATTATAACTTACAATAATATAGTATTCTACCTCTTTCCTGGAAGAAGAGGAGAATTTGATCACGGCAAACATAGTTTGTATGACTTAATGATGTTTTTATAGTGGGGATAAAACGCATATACATAATACATCTCTTAATATCCGAGACCTAACAATCACGTAAGATGATATGATTTCGTCTAATCTCGTAGAATAATACTAAAAGACAGAGCCCGGGATCAGATTGCTGATGTTGCACGTCTGGTTCGGTGGACGTAATATTCTTACATAAATAATACCGATATATTACGACTAACTGAATTAACTTACGACATATAATCGTAAAACTGGCGCCATCGGAAGAAATAAATATACATTTTGCATTTTTGTTTTGTAAGTTATTAATGGTCGCCTGTCTCATTAACCGGTGGAGCCTCTTTAATGAAGTTCATATGCATTGCTGAAAGGGGGACGCCATGGCCCCGTTGCTAAGGTCGTTGACTTACAATAACTTGCCTCTCACCGTTGCATATTCGAATATCAATGGGGTTATATCGAATTATTTCATATGAAGAATCCATGAGTGGATAACGGAAGGTAGGTGGTTCTCTCCGTATGCCCGTTCGTATCTGAAATACTGCTCGAAGCTTCACCCAGAGTCTTCCGCCACCAATAACAGCTGTATAGAGGCGTTATTCCACCTAAGCCGTTGGACCGACTTAAAACCCCCAAAAACAAATATTGGTGAGAGTTGAAAATTTTCAAACGTAGATCTAGTTTATACAAATTAATTTTAGCTCAATTCAAACAACACAACATATTAATCACTTCCTGATGGAATCCATCGCTACGAGGGAGAGAGGGGAGACAACGTGGAATTTAAATGCCCTGCCTAAGGGCACGATCGTTACGGCTCCAGCAGGGGTGGGGGCGAACACCGGGCATTTCGCACCTGAAGCGAACACGCTACCACTACGCTATTACGACTACCACCTAGATCTCCAAGACGTGTACGTGGTAGTCAGGACACGCTCTCTATCGAAGTCGTAGGATACTGTGATCCTGGAAGTGTCTCTCCTGTCGCCATTTAACCAACGGTTGCATCGTTTTCTGTCATAGAAATACTTATGAGCCTAAAATAAAAAGGGAAATGTGTTGGTTTCAGTTAATGGTCGAATAATATTTCGCTCATCAACATACAAAACTACTATTATCTTGATACCTTGACGGCAGTAAATATATGCAAAATGATGACAATGTTTTTGCATGGAGTGACTGGAATTGTCCTCTATTTTCACTTCACTCAACTTATCCTCTTCTATCTGCTATTTTTTATGTTATATCGGTTTACGCCTGCATCAGCACCATTTGGGCTATATCCCGGCGGGCAGTTTACCTAACACCTTTCCCACCCACAACCAACCACCAACCCCAAAAACCAACTTTTCATATAAAGAGACACGGCTGAGCGGGGCTCGAACCCGTGACCATCAGTGATGATAGTTACAGTGGTATACAACACACCAACCACCACCACACACCTTCTATTCTGCAGTATTTAAACTGTGATCTAAATTTTACTTATGTGCTGTCTTCTATATTCTAATCTGTTTCTCATCCTCCTTATGTTTACATAAACATATACATCTCTATAATGTTAGAACTCTGTAGCTGTGCTTCAAGAGTATATCAATTGTTAAACTGTAATAAGGGGAAATGGTATTTATATTTCTGTCACAGTGTATGTAAATATAAAAAAACAAATAAACGGGTTGTCGCGTGGCAACTTAAAAAAGCTACTTTATCTCTCTTCTGGCAAAATGACAACCTGGGGAAACTTGATTTCCAAGCTTAGCGCCATTTACATACACCCAGGTTTTTGCGGGTGTTGATTGACGAACGACAACTCTTCTTTGCAAGATACAATCGCTAAAAATAGAAACGTATTTTTTTCAGAAATCATGCACGGTTATACACGATCATTTCCGAAAATACACGAATCCTCCCGTAATAATAGTCCAATGTTCATTCCCGGAAACATAATTCAATCATACACTGAAACCAACAAAAAAATGTTTAATATCCTCGTAACATTACACCGCTGAACTGGGCACAGCACGATACACACGCACAATGATGCAAACAATGCTCGAGCCTTTTAAAGTATGATTTCATATAAAGCGCCACGCTATCATTTCCATTAAGAAAACTTGGGAATTCGGAAGCTAGGCAAAATAACTGTCATGTTGAAATTGAAGGAAAAAAGTGAACATTATATTTTTTTCGTAATTTTGAGAGTACCTTTTAAAGATTGCCGAAAACACATTTGCTGAAACGGTTTATAGATTGTTTTATTGATTTCACGTGCGCTCTTCGTTTGAAAACAAGGCTCTGATATCATTCGATAATTTACAAAATACAAATATTCTTGGTTAGTTTAACTTAAAGGAATTCCAAGAACGTCCAGAGAATATCGTCCCTAGAGAGATCTAAGAGTAGCGCCAACAAAACACAACACAAGAAATGGGACGTTTTTCTTCATTTCCGTTCCTTGTAATTTAATCCGTTGTTATTGTTTTTTGTTCATTGTTTGGTTTTCTTATTCCTAGAAATAATGTGCTTATGTTCTCAGATTTAGTACAGACAATTCATTGGCTAGGAAGAATGGAAAGAACAGGGACGTTGATACAGCACTTAGCTCCTAAAATAAATATTTCCTGGAAATGTTCGCACTGTATTTTACTCAGTAGAGATACTATATAATAGTGTTGCAGAATTTCGACGTGAGTAATTATCTACAGTTATCTACAGTCCGACCTTGAACGATCAACCTCAAGGTCACGAGGTCGCTGACCTTGACCGATTTCTCCCGAAGCTTCCTCCTAAACTAATCCTCTATATAACCACAACGTTTCATAAAAATACATCAACAACGTTTCGTGTTATTTATCCTGTACACAGATACGCACACACTGTCGCAGCCAAAAACAACGAATCCCGGTTGCTATGGTGAAGCTTTTCTGTTCAGTGAAGCGAAATTTAACCGGATGCGAGCGTTTTTATACTTGCAAGATGAACATGACGTGCTAAAATGATTTTAAGTTTAAACTTTATTTATTTTACAAGCGAAGCAAGTTTTAACAACTTATATTAATCACTGTCGTTGGAGCGGATGAAAGCGTAAATGTGGTCCTTCATGTGGGAGGTACCGGAGTACCCGAAGAAAACCACCTGTCCGATATTGCGACAACCGTACCACCTCACAGTGTGTGTGATCTACCTTGCAGATGGAACAGGATACAACATGTCAACTATTGACCCCCCCCCCCCACACACACACACAACAATGACAAGTCACTATGGAAAACTCAGAAAAGACCGGTTATACGGTATTATTAACGATCTTAAAGAACATGAATTAGCCGGATGATTTTTGATTTCCTTGAGAAGGGGTTTTAAGCCGAAAATTGGGATGTAGCGGGAACCACACACACACATACACATATATATATATATAAGAGACATTGGATTTCAAAAACTATTCATTTTTACGTATAAATAGCTTGCTACTACATGTATTAACTTATCTGACATAATTCCAACACTAATGTTCAGTCTTTATAAAAGTCTCCTCCTGTACATCACATAACATTCAGTGTTTTGCAGTCTACAAACTCTCAAACGTGAAAGTAGGCTATTAGATAACAGTCAGCCACGCTCCTGAATGGACGGTTGTCTATTGTTGCAGTCTATACTAACAATGTGGTCGCTTAGAGCTAATTTCAATCAGATTAAACTAATATATATGCATAGGTACATATGTAAATTCTAATGAATACATAACCATGCAACACCGGATAGCTCCCTTTAGAACACAACAAAAACAAAAACAACACAACACACCAACATGTGTTTCATATGGGTACATATGTAAATTCTAATGAATACATAATCATGCAACACCGGAGAGCTCCCTTTAGGACATGTGTTTCATATGGGTACATATGTAAATTCTAATGAATACATAATCATGCAACACCGTAGAGCTCCCTTTAGGACATGTGTTTCATATAGGTACATATGTAAATTCTAATGAATACATAATCATGCAACACCGGAGAGCTCCCTTTAGGACATGTGTTTCATATGGGTACATATGTAAATTCTAATGAATACATAATCATGCAACACCGTAGAGCTCCCTTTAGGACATGTGTTTCATATAGGTACATATGTAAATTCTAATGAATACATAATCATGCAACACCGGAGAGCTCCCTTTAGGACATGTGTTTCATATAGGTACATAATTATGTAAATTCTAATGAATACATAATCATGCAACACCGGAGAGCTCCCTTTAGGAAATGTGTTTCATATAGGTACATATGTAAATGCTAATGAATACATAACCATGCAACACCGGATAGCTCCCTTTATGACATGTGTTTCATATAGGTACATATGTAAATTCTAATGAATACATAACCATGCAACACCGGATAGCTCCCTTTAGGACATGTGTTTCATATAGGTACATATGTAAATTCTAATGAATACATAACCATGCAACACCGGATAGCTCCCTTTAGGACATGTGTTTCATATAGGTACATATGTAAATTCTAGTGAATACATAATCATGCAACACCGGATAGCTCCCTTTATGACATGTCTTTCATACAGGTACATTTAAGGCTTTAACTAAATTCTGGCACAATTACTTTAATAAACATACCTGACCGTTTGTAGTCATACATATTTGTTCTAAGAATATGTTAGGTCTTCTATAATATTTCTCTTTCAAAACCTGCGTTCTACGTATCAGAAAATGAGTACATTCAAACAGATAATGAAATTCATCGTCAATCGCAATACAACATAAAGCACATTTTCTTATATTTAAGTCTATTCTGTTCCAGCTTCCAATTTATTTCAAAGAATTTTTGTTGTCTAGTAAGCATTTTGAAAACCATATAGAAACTATCGATATTCACCAAACATCAACAATTGGCAAAGAAGTTAGTTTGTAATGTTGAACGGAAGTTAGTTTTTAACCCATTTCATTCTGGATATATTTAAAGGCTTTTGCAAACAACATAGATCCAGATCAGCCGCAGCGTGACGCTGCGTGCTGATCAGGATCTATGTTGTTTGCTGCATAGCCAAGTGTCTTAGCAAGATCATCTGAATAGCAAACAGCATAGATCCTGATCAGACAGCACGTTCCGTGGCGGTTGATCTGGCTCTATGTTCTTTGCAGATACCGTTTGAACGGTATCCAGAATGAAATGGGTTAATGTTGAACAGTTCCATCGATTAAGATGAATTGTCTACGTTGTCTTTGACTACCAGTATGTATTAGAACTTTGTTATTATGTTAAATGTTTATAAAAAATACCAAATACTACCTAGTTTCCTCAGACAGCCATAATTTGCAAATATAGTATTAGTTTATAACATTAATTCTAACATGGCTCGGGATTGTGTCTGTATACGCAATGAAGGAATTTACCGTGCGTAAATCTGCAATAAAACGGTGTATGGCGCGCGATGTCAAACGTAACGTAATTTGTCTAGCATTATTGTAGTATTGTGACTTCATTCACTAAAAAACAAAAATAACAATGTTTCCGCTTTTTAGATATTTTGATCATGTTAGAATCGAAATAATATTTGTATTTGCGTTATTTAATATATTCTAATAAAACATGCCGCCGCTCTGAGCGCCGGAATTAACAGTTAATGCCTATGGCCTGTGTGATTAATTCATGCGCGTCATAACTCCAAACCTTGTTTTTATTTGCAAATAAATAAGGCCATAATAAAATATTTCCTAGATTTTCATCCCCGCCCGCCCCCGTTTTTAGGGCCCGCCCCGATTTTTTTTATTACTATTTGAAAAAAAAAAAAAAAAAAATCTTGTCAAGTTGAATCTTGTCAAAACACCATTTTATCAGCATAAATATCGATATCCTGAAAATATAAAATAAAAAATAAAATTTCACCCCCCGCCCCCATTTTCAAAAAAATTTGGATGAAAATCTAGGATTTATTTTATTATGGCCTAACAGAAAGACAAATATTATTTCTTAAACCAAAATCTATATATTAATAAATCGATACATACGGCTATTGATCAAGTTTGCGTATATATTAGGGATGGCAACACATACTCGAATATCCGAATACTATTGCAGTATTCGAATATTCGGGAACGAATATTATATTGTCCTCAAAAATGCCACCCGCTCAGTCACACGTTTGGAAATGCTTGAATCGCTCTGAGAATAAGAAAAACCGCTAGGTGTAATATATGCAAATTGGATTTAACATATTCGGGTACAATACCAATCTGAATAATCATTTGAAGAAGATGACGTTTACGCGTAAAACAGAAATTAGCGTTGGCAATTTGTTTATAAGAGTTTGAGTGATTTTGAGTTTTTGAATTCTACCAAATATTCGAATAATTCGAATACCTTCCCGACCGAGTATTCGAATAGTGTAATCACTTTTCGTTGCCATCCCTAGTATATATCAACTAAATATACTTTCTACGCACGTATAGTTGCCATTTTGCACAAATCAGGAATATTTATACCGCACTATTACAAACGAGACTTTCTAAAATTCCGTAATTTAGCATCAGTTTAGGCAATAACATTTAGGAAGCAATCTTATTTTATGCGATTCCTATAGCCTAGGTTCCAATCTGTCGATTGTTCACTAATTTACTTCTGGCAAAATGACAGCCTGGGGAAACTTGATTTCCAAGCTTAGCGCCACTTACATACACCCATGTTTTTGCGGGTGTTGATTGACGAACGACAACTCTTCTTTGCAAGATACGATCGCTAAAAATAGAAACGTATTGTTTTCGGAAATCATGCACGGTTATACACGAACATTTCCGAAAATACACGAATCCTCCCGTAACCTCATTTATATTGCACTAATGTGTCAACATATAATTTCACGTTTCTGCGTTATATCGATGAGATGGCGGATTTTAACTATTACGTTTCTGTGGTTAATAATCGATTCGGTGTAATTGAAGTAAGAACGACTTAAATCTTGAATAAATGTGTCAAATCAGACGCACACTACGTTTTAAAACTATTTACCGTTCCGTTGACCCGTACAAAATGGCGGATAATTATACAGTGTTATCAACATTGCAGTGCCTTGCCTTCGATTCATGCACGTCATTAATTAAGTCACGTGCTAATATTCCTATTAATAGAATTAATGATAATCAATAATTACACGGAATACACCCCAGGTTTCCCCAGGCATTGATATTAAAACTATAGTGATATGACTGACCAGGCAAACTATAGCAACGCCTGTTCCCAGGCTACGATTCTGCATATTTGATACCATTTGAAGTAGATAGTTCTCGTTGTCCTGGTTACAAAGCTAAAACCCGAGGAAGAAGCAATATCCGCCAGGTGAAACATGATGGGAATGTTCATATGGTACTAGTAAATATGACACTGCTGTTACTTTTGTTTCGCTGAATATATTACAAAAAAATAATATCTGGTGAGTTCTGTTTGATACGCCTACGTATCATTTCACAGAGCCAATTAATTGTGTCTGTTTTATGTAGAATACTTTCTGTAGATTTCATGTTGATACGCTGGCGAATCATTTGAGAGACAATATTACAAAACTTATTTCTATTTTTATGTCACGTCTTGTCTGTTCACATTTCTGAAGATTTCATTCTAATACGCCGGCGTATCATTTAAGATACATTGTTTGTGAAATTATTACTATTTCATATAGATATAACTTATGATTTATTTTGATGTATTTCATCCGATTCAATACTATAGTGTTTTTTTTTTTTTTTTCAGGCCCCCTTTCGGAGTAACCCCATTTATTTTCCACGTCATAGATCGAGTAGGGGTCGAGGAGCATCCCCTATTCGCCTTACAATGTATATATACAATACAATATTAATAATATATATATGTACATTCATATGATTTACATAAAAAAATTTGACAGACAACAAAAACACATACAACAAAAATATTGTACCCCCACCATATCCTACAGCATCTTTATATCAATATGACAAAGGGAGCTCAATAACTTATACTCGAAAAACACATACACACACACACACACACACACACACATATATATAGTGTGTTTATTACAAGCATTTTCATGCAACGTTTTCTCGCTTTCACTTGTGTTTTGTTGGTGTTTGAAATATATATGAAAAATAACAATTACAGTACATTTTAGATGCTCAAATGTCCAATATAGGCATTTTAATTGGGAATGAATGGACATTCCTTTTTTTTAAAAATGGACAGCATTAAATATAGATCTTACATGAGTAGTTATTTCATACCATATGTTATGAAACGTGTTTTGGAATTTTACAAAAAGGCTCGCTTAATGGTAAAATGTCGTCACGTTTGACATCACGCGTTAAATCAAGTTTTATTCCAAATTTAAACACGATCAATTCCTTCTTTGTGTATACCGCCAAAATGCCGAACCATGTTAAAATATATTGTTTTTACATGTTTCCATGTGATTGTCTCTGCAAGTACGTAGAAAAGCAAACGGATCGGGTCTCAAGTACTAGCAACATTTGCTACGCCCCTCCCGAAAACAAAAAGAGTGGAATTTATCTTCTGCAGCATTACATATTATGCATGTTATGCCATTCATCTAGTGAGACTCTGCAAGTACGTAGAAAAGCAAACGGATCGGGTCTCAAGTTCTAGCAACATTTGCTACGCCCCTCCCGAAAACAAAAAGAGTGGAATTTATCTTCTGCAGCATTACATATTATGCATTTTATGCCATTCATCTAGTGAGACTCTGCAAGTACGTAGAAAAGCAAACGGATCGGGTCTCAAGTTCTAGCAACATTTGCTACGTCCCTCCTGAAAACAAAAAGAGTGGAATTTATCTTCTGCAACATTACATAGTATGCATTTTATGCCATTCATCTGTGTTGCTATGATTGCAAAGCAAAACAGCTTCGTCAGCATAAAAAACAATTGAAGTTAACAGCCGTCACAAAGTGGATGCTGTTTCTCGTAAAGGCGGAGTGATATTGAAACACTGGTGTCTTAAATCGATTCTATAAATAGCTTAAACTTCTTCAAAATGAAAAATATAGAACTATAATGCATATGTGAATGCATCTTTGAGATTACGTTATCAAATTGCACATTTTTAGATGAGTTTGAAAATATATTTCCATAAATGTAGGAACAATACGACTACGAACTTTACGGACAAGTTGTTGTTGTCTAATGTCTAATGTTGTCTAGTGTTGTTAAAACGTGTGGCCCAAATCATTTGTATTTACATTTGAGAATTACACAAGCTGAGCTACATGCGACTAGAAGGTTGTCTTGTTTAGTTGCTTGTTCGTTCGTTCGTCCGGGTTTTACGCCTTCGTCAGTACCATTGTAGGCTATATCGATTGTGTGTGTGTTTTACGTTTATTTATCATCGCTACCGGTTGCCCATATGAGCGACGCCTCCTGAAGATATTTGTCATTTTAGATTTTGGAGGATAGTGCAATGATGCAGAGATAGGCCCATTCCAGAGTCGCTTCTGGTTCTTTTACGTGCACGGTGTAAAGCACCGACACGAGACCTCGGTTGAACGTCCCATCTGAAAGACTGTTAATTTTATTAGGGTCAGACGGGGGGATCGAACCTGCGATCCCTGGATTACCAGTCCAGCGTGTTACCACTGGACTACAGATCCATCTGTATATATCGATTGTCATTGCTTATACATGACATATCAGCATGAAATTGTATTTCCGGTATTCTCACATATCCCGCTAAAAACACACTAGATAAGTACTATTCTTCACAACAATTTCCTGTCTTTGCAACAGACTCATGTTGTCAAAAGGTACATGTTCGCCGTACATCGTCAATAGGATTAACTCAGCACAAGTTGACGGGCAGTAGCGACAATATGGCGAGGCAATACTTCAGTCTAATGCCGTTATATATTTCTAGACATGTCATAGTTTCTCGCAGGAAAACATAAATGTCAATGTCCATCCATACTTTCGAAGACTAGCACGCTGTTAATATTGGAAGATGCAGATCAAATGAAATACTGACACTTTATTACCGTACAAATGGGGGAGTGGGCCATGAAAGACGCGTACAGTCTCTCTAATATGACACGTTTTGCTCAGAACTGTTGCTGTGAAAAGTGTTCCTTCGTTTGAACTTTCTATTCTTATAGGTATATGAAGTTAAATATAGAGAATAGTTGTGTTTAGTATAGGGATGGTAACGAATAGCGATTTCACAATCCGAATATCCGGTCAGTAAGGTATCCGAATATCCGGTCAGTAAGGTATCCGAATATCCGGTCAGTAAGGTATCCGAATATCCGGTCGAATATCCGGTCAGTAAGGTATCCGAATATCCGGTCAGTAAGGTATCCGAATACCCGGTCAGTAAGGTATTCGAATATTCGGTTTAGTTCTGTTCTATTAAAAAAATCACTCAAACTCTTATAAGAAATGCCAAATTAAGCTACTTTTAAATTACTAAACGTCATCTTCTTCCTGTAAGGCCATGCAAATATGACGATGATTCATTCAGTTATTGGTATCGGCCACTGTACATTAAACTTTAGTAGTGTCCCTATATGCGTGACACTACGTGACACAAACACACAACCACATATCTTAGTGTGAACGTCCGTAATAAGAAATAGTTCCGGTATAATGTTCAAGTCAGTTTCTGTCATTAAATTAAAAACTACAGACAATACAAATTTATTAGAATAATTTTATTTATTTATTATATTACTTTGTAATTAACTGTTCATTATAGTCAGAAAATAGCTAACATACAACATCTAACCGCGCAGGAATACGAAACGCAACCGGTGGCATAGAAAACGCCATATTCCACTGCTTCAAAGCGGCGTAAGATGGCGTTTTCTTTCACTCAGATAACTTTAATCATTCATTGGAAAGCATAAAAAACATCGTCTTAGTTGGCAACATAACATAAGTGTATTAATAAATCGTATGCGAACAGCATATTCACAACTGACAAAAAAAATGGAACATTCGCCATTATTTCAAATAAATATTTCAATTACATTTTTTCTTCAAACGCCGCCATAGTCTTACAGAGCCTCGTTGTTTAGTCATAATACTTCTGTTTTCCATTTAAGGTATGGGTGGACACGTGAGCGTGTTGAATTTCGTAATTATTTCATAAATGACGAGAAGCTATATCAATGTAATTAATAGAATAGGTTTTAAATACAAACATGACAGGTCATTAACGTTGCTATATTAGAGATACAAGCGATTCCAAAGATAAAGATTATGACGTCACATTTGGTCGTCATTTAGACCTCCTTGAACTAAACGATAACATTACTTAGAGATTGATTTGCGTCAGAGTATGTCCTTTGGAACGCATGTGAGGTGTATTGTCCATAATAAAAAACGACGGACTAAGGAGAAAGTAACCATATTGTTATTTTTGATATGGCATAACGCAGCGTAAGGTAACTAGCTTAACGGATGTAACGTAACTTAACGTAATGCGACACGAGCTGCATCTCAGTGTTCACCACACATCTGTACATATTTAATTAATTTCCATTAATACCTAAGGTCCCATTAAAGCGACATTACATCGCAAAAAAGCCCCAAAAAATGCTTTTTACGTATAAATATTGCTACTATAAATTCTTCAGAAATAACACTATAACTTTTTATACATAAATAGTGTTTTTGTGGTATCTCAAAATTGAAATTAGGATTTCATATAACGGTCAGCTACTCTCCTGAAATTGTGTTTGTTTAATATTGGAGTCTATACCAAACGCATGCTACTGTCCCTTAGAAATATTTTAAATCGAATTAGTCTAAAAACTAATTATGCACAGGTACAAACAGTGGGATATAACGGTAAATCTGTACCATAAATCATGTTATTCAGGATACACACATTGCATTAAGCATGGATGTTGACCCTATTTACATTACTTTATATCAACAAACGTCGTATACGACGGTTGTTTATTAGTTGAAATACTCGTGAGGTAGCTATTCGGATGACAATCATACATTATAATAGGAACATACTTCCCTTGACCTACTACCTCTTCGATTCTTCAACAGAAACAACACAACTACAAATATATATTTGTTGGTTTAAGCCTTTGGCCGACACCGTGTAATATACATGTTCGAAATCCATTTCGTTATATAGACAAAATCATAATGTGAACATTTTGTGGTATACTGCCAATACATAAAACCCAAAACAAAACACAACTGGTCGCAACCGATCCCCAAGGCTGAATGGTTATCTAATCTTACGTGCACGAAAAAACACCTCGTGCATACAATACACGCCACTTAATCGAACGACTACACATAAGGCCAAGGGAAAGCAATTTTCATTTAATTCATTCTTCAAACAACGAAAATGATATATTCTGTAGAAAGTTGCGTTTTCGCCGATGTAGTGTCGCTTTAAAGTGTATTTACATTGCCAGATCATATATAATTAAATAGACAGTTGGCTAGTTCAATAGCTGTACATTAGACGACAATATGTCTATAGTGTTTGTTTATTATAGGGTCACCCCTATTTAAAGGGCCAGCCATTTAAGACACTCTTTTTATGAACATCAGTACTTCCCCGAATCATATGCTTGTACGCCAGACGCCAGGCTGGTAGGCAATCAGTAACCATTATTTAACTAGCTGGCGGCTCACAAACCGGCCGTATCAGAACGAATCCCTGACGAGGTTCGAACCTTCGACCTCCCGATCCGTAGGCGGACGCCTTAACCACTAAGCCACGAAGACCTATCAATTTAGCCATGTTTGGTAGTGTTCTATATGTTGTAATAAAAAAAAATGCTTATTAAAGCGAAATTACATCATACTAAGCAAAAAAAGACATAGTTTACGTATTACTACCATTTCTACTACAAATTCTTCCTAAATACTAACTTTCAATCAATAAACAATGTTCTAGCGGTCTACAAACTCTCACAAGTGAAAGTAGGATTTCATATAACTGTCAGCCAAGCTCCTGAATTGTACGTTTCTTTATTATGTAAACCGAAACATTAGCCGAAAACGATCCAATATGTAAAATATTGGACTGTGTGAGGCATGTAGCGCCAAATACAGTGCCAATATTTTACATATTGGATTCGTTTGAAGCTTATTGCATCTTGCTTAACAGACACACTTATATAACAAGATCTTACTAATTAAAATTGTTAATTTCGTACATTTAGGCATCGTGGCGATCGATGGATTCCATCAGGAATGAGGTCTCGAGAGTGATTAATATACCTTGTTTCGCAATCGAGCTAAAATAAATAAATTTGTATAAACTAACATGCACTATCCTCCAACACAAAATACTCGCGACGAAGGGTTAAGGACAGGCAGTAACCCACAAAACAGATGGCAGTAAACTACAGCTGAAAAGTAGAATACTCCTCAATTGAAGATAATTTAACTCTAACCCTAAACATTGTCTTTTCCGATCTTATTCGAACATATCCTAGAACGTTCCCAAGATTTCAGATTACTGCCAATTGACCCAAGAGTACTGCTAATTGTTCAGATTACTGCCAATTGACCCAAGAGTACTGCTAATTGTTCAGATTACTGCCAATTGACCCAAGAGTACTGCTAATTGTTCAGATTACTGCCAATTGACCCAAGAGTACTGCTAATTGTTCAGATTACTGCTAATTATTCAGATTACTGTCAATTGACCCAAGATTACTGCTAATTGTTCAGATTACTGCCAATTGACCAAATATTACTGCTAATTGTTCAGATTACTGCCAAGTGACCCAAGATTACTGCTAATTGATCAGATTACTGCAAATTGACCCAAGAGTACTGCTAATTGTTCAGATTACTACTAATTATTCAGATTACTGTCACTTGACCCAAGAATACTACTAATTGTTCAGATTACTACTAATTATTCAGATTACTGTCACTTGACCCAAGAATACTACTAATTGTTCAGATTACTGCCAAGTGACCCAAGAATACTGCCAAATGTATATTTCGTCACTGCCGTTGCGAGGACGGTACAGAAACACTAAATATTACAAACATTCAACACATTGTCTATGGTCTTGTTCTTTCGTAACATTGATTGATTCAGCTAACCAATTAGGCACACCATCTATATCATTAACTGTGGAATGTGCCACGCTTTATTGTGTTCTTCCTCTCTATTACTGCACATCAATCATTTTCTGATTATTATTGGGAGGTCAGTCTGTCACAGAACCAGTACTAAGTTGGTATAATTGTGGATGTCGTGATAGCTCAGTGGTAGAGCGTTCGCTTCAGATGCGAAAGGCCTGCAGTTCGAGCCCCGCTGGAGCCGTTACGATGGTGCCCTTAGGCAAGGAATTTATTTCGTGACGATGGATTCCATCAGGAATTTAAAAAAACGGTTTAAACTTTATATGTTTTACAACGATTGCGAAGCAAGTTCTAACAACTTATATTAATCACTTTCGTTGGCGCGGATGAAAGCGTATATGTGGTCATTCGTGTGGGAGGAAACCGGAGTACCCGGAGAAAACCCACCTGTCCAATCTGGTGACCACCGTACCATCTCACATACTTCCCGGTCCGAGGATCGAACCCGTGTTGCATTGGTGAGAAGCGAGCGCGCTAACCATTACGCTAATCAGGAATGAGGTATCGAGAGTGAGTAATATAAGTTGTTAGAAATTGTTTCCCAATCGAGCTAAGATAAATTGGCATAAACTAAGCTTACTAATATGCGCAAGTGATTGACAATGTTGTCACATATCGCCATTTATCACGTGTCCCTTGTAGAAAGCGAAATTACCGTGTTTAACAACGCTGCGCTAGACCACTCGACCATTGAGGCTTAATGTCACAGCCGCTTGGAGTCTGGACAAGTGGTTTCGGCTTCAAGAACATTTTGATAAACCAGATCATTGAGGCTTAATGTCACAGCCGCTTGGAGTCTGGACAAGTGGTTTCGGCTTCAAGAACATTTTGATAAATCAGATCATTGAGGCTTAATATGTCACAGCCGTTTGGAGTCTGGTCAAGTGGTTTCGGCTTCAAGAACATTTTGATAAATCAGATCATTGAGGCTTAATATGTCACAGCCGTTTGGAGTCTGGTCAAGTGGTTTCGGCTTCAAGAACATTTTGATAAACCATATACATGTACATACAAACAAACTAGGCCAAGCATATTTAAAAATGACATCCCGTCACTATCAGAGAGTAATTATGAACATTGTATTATTCCCCGTCTTATCAGCGAGTGATACAAAAATATTTTTAAAAAACAAATTAAAAAAAGGGTGTAACAATGGCATATACTTTAATATAATTTATATTGTGACGATATGCTATGGTGTATACACACCCGCGACCGTAACCACTCCACTACGGTGGCGGTCTATTTATTCGGTTTGATTGAGTGGTAGAGCTCTGTCTGTAAACTGAACTTGTCAATAGCATTTTAGCAAATTAAATTTGCATTTATTTATCATTTGACAGCATTTAAAGGGTGTTTAATTAATTTGTTTGGTCTATTCTTCTGTGTGGTTCTCAACCCGTTTGTGTTTTTTACGTTTATTTATGTACGACATATATTGTGTGTTTTACGTTTATTTATCGTCGCTACCGGTTGCCCATATGAGCGACGCATCCTGAAGAGATTAGTCATTTTAGATTTATGGAGGTTAGTGCAATGATACAGACAGAGACCCATTCCAGAATCTCCTCTGGTTCTTTTACGTGCACGGTGTAAAGTACCGACACGAGACCTCTGCTTAACGTCCATCTGAAAGACTGTTAATTTTATTAGGGTCAGACGGGGGATCGAACCTGCGATCCCTGGATTATCAGTCCAGAGTGTTACCACTGGACTACAGATCCGTCTGTGTTCAACCCGTCTTATACACGGGTCCATTTAAATACCAGACGGATATGTAGTCCAGTGGTTAACACGCTGGACTGGTTGTCCAGGGACGCAGTTTTGATCCCCTGTCTGACCTAATAACATAAAGTCTTTCAGATGGGACTTTAAACCGAGGTCTCATGTCGGTGCTGTACACCGTGCACGTAAAAGAACCAGAGACTCTGGAATGGGTCTATGTCTGTATCATTGCACTATCCTCCACAAATCTAAAATGACTGATCTCTTCAGGAGGCGTCGCTCATATGGATAACCGGTAGCGACGATAAATAAACGTTAACAACAAATATAAAATATTTAAGACCAAAGTTGTGGTTGGGTGGTCTTGTCGAGATCGTATTATTGGCGAGTATGTACGGTAGATGCCTTGATTCGATTGTCTTTATTGAAACACTTGGGGTAATATTGGTTTTGTAAGAAGTACAGTAGTAGTGGCAATCTACAGGAATGCTATGCATTGATTGTTCGGGATTTACGCATCAGCACCATTTTGGGCTATATGGCAGTTTAACTATGACACCTTTCCTGGGCAAAATCCAGCTGTTAACCAGTACTTGGTGCACCAACCTCAGTAAGAAACCTACAGAAACGGCCTGAGCGGGGCTTGAACAAGTGACCATCAGCAATGATATGTTACGGTGCTATACACGCCAGCGACCGTAACCACTCCAACACGGTAGCGGTCTATATACATTGCATAGAATAGTACTCGACTTGATCGTAAACTAATACTATCATAGCATAGCAGATTCTTAGCATCATACAGATATACCGAATATGAATACGACACCCAATTATGACACATATATGATACGCATAATCACTACCGTAATCGTACCATAAGCCGCTATTTTGTCCATAATTGCTTCAGTGATAGGATATCGATCCCTGAGCTAAGGAAGGGTGAGGCAACCCCGAACAGAAACTCCGCACGCTGTAGAAGGAAGTCCTTATAAATATTGGTTATTAGCACTTGTATATTCAAATAATTTTGTTTACATTAAATGTACACGTTTTGAATATGTGTAATGTTATGTATATTGATCAGGAAATCAAATTTGAAATAAAACTAATAAAATATGTATTTACGCAAAGAGAACACATTTTTATATACATACTTTTCATGTTTGCTCTCACTTGCAAGAAACTTTATAAAACCAAATGTTTCTAGTACATAACCTTTGAAAGGTTATGTATTTGTTTATTTTTGACGTATTTATAGATTTTTGAGCTGTCCGATTAGTACAGTGGTTAGCGCCAAAGCGACCCGAGTTCGATCTTTGGACCGGGAAACATGTGAGATGGTATGGTGGTCGCCAGATCGGACAGGTGGGTTTTCTACGGGTACTCCGGTTTCCTCCCACACGAATGACCACATTTAATATACGTTGTTAGAACTTGCTTCGCAATCGTTGTAAGATAAATAAAGTTTAAACTTTGTGTTTATTTTTTACTTTTAATCTGCACTGATAATTTAGGTCCTATGGCGACTCTCCAGCTATTATTGGTGGAGGAAGGTCCCGGAGGCCCCTTCTGAGCAGTATTTCAGGCAAGGACTGGCACATGTGTAGAACCACCTACCTTCTGCAATCCAGCTGGACGACTTCCTCACATTGAAGAATTTCATGCCCCCAGCGGGACTCTAACCTACAGCGGTGACGGCCAAATGATTTGAGGCCAACGTCATTAACAACTCAGCCACAAAGGTCCCCATCTACATCTTGTCTTAAAAAATGCCCTCGCAACAGTACATTTGTTTGCAAGTTATAAAAATGGTTACTTTTGCCACTTTGTGTAAGAACAGGCCCGGAAACATTTCAAGTAATTGCAACCCCACTGAAATCCTGCAGGAGATGACAAGCCACCTTTGATGATATTTTATTATGATCTATACATATATACAAACAGCATGCTGTACACAATCTTTCATATATACGCACACAAATGAACACACAGACGGATCAGTAGTCCAGTGGTAACACGCTGGACGGGTAATCCAGGGATCACAGGTTCGATCCACCGCCTGACCCTAATAAAATTAACAGTCTTTCAGATGGGACGTTAAACCGAGGTCTCGTGTCGGTGCTTTACATCTTGCACGTAAAAGAACCAGAGGAGATTCTGTAATGGGTCTCTGTCTGTATCATGCAAGATCCTCCAAAATGACTTATCTCTTCAGGAGGCGTCGCTCATATGGGCAACCGGTAGCTCTGGCATTCAAAAAAAATTCCAATTTTTTTCCAAAATTAACTGGACAGCTTCTTCGCTCGATAGAATCCGACTCCCCAATGGGATTCGAACCTACAGTGTTGATGGGCAAATGATTTGAAATCAACACCGTTAACTACTCGGATACGGATCTGGCGGCCCCCTATGTACTGGTACAAAGCTCTTCAATTACATTCCCTCCTTTTCATATTCCAGTAATGAACTATCTTGTCTTCAAAATTTAAGACTGAAGCCGGGCCCAATTGAAGATACACCTTTGGCTGCTTGTCTGAACTGGAATCCAGCTGCTATGGCATCGTCACCATCATCCTGCAATACACAAAGCCATACAATTTAGAAACATCGAAAAATCTCAAATGTGTAAATACAGTAAAACTTGTCTTAAGCAGCCAGTCAAGGGAATCACAGAAAGTGGCTGCTTAGCTTTTCCCCATCCTAACTATTGAACTTATGATAAATATTGTTTAACTCTTTCAGCGCCAATGTCGCATAAAAGCGACTTTGTAAAAAAGTAGAGAACCCGATCGGACAGAATAGAACCTGCCGTCTGATCAGGCTATATGCTGATTGCTCTTCAGAGAGTGGAGCTGAAGCACCTGTCCGAATAGCAAAAAACATAGATCCTGATCAGACGCGGCGTTACGCCGCGGCTGATCTGGATCTATGTTGTTTGCACATGCTCTGAATTTATTCGGTGCTGAAAGAGTTAAAGTGATACTACATCAGTGAAAAAAAAGCCAAATTTCTACAGAATTGTAATTTCTTATTATATGGTATAATTTTATTTCTAACAAGAATCGTTTCAACTACCTGGTAATAAACAAGCGTCATATAGGATATTGGTTGACATAACAAAATAGTGTAATTACGGTCAACATACATGGCGTGCATCATGAATAATAACAGAAATGGTACAAAGTTACCGTTATATCTCACATTTGTACCTATGCATATTTATTTTTAGACTAATCTGATTTAAATTATTTCTAAACGACAGTATCACGCGTTTCGTGCGCTTAGTAAATACTCCAATGATAAACAATTTTATGTTATATTTCGGGTTTTACGCCTGCATCAGGTTACAGTGGTATACAAGACAGCGATCTTAACCACTCGACCACGGAGGCGGAGTCAATGATAAACATACATCAATTCAGGAGCATGGCTGATAGTTATATGAAATCCTACTTTCACTTTTGAGAGTTTGTAGACTGCAAAAACACTGTTTATTGATTGAAAATTGGTACTCGAATTATTTCAGAAGACTTTGTAGTAGCGGATACTATTTATAAGTAAAATATTTGTTTTAACGTTTTTTTTGCAATGTACTGTCACTTTAAACGAAACGAACAGCTCACCATCCAGTAACAGCTTCGGTGAATGAATAATGTGTATTTTAAGTCTGAATTACATGTATGTAGTCCAACTACAAATACTTACGAGTAATTTGGAGTATGCTTTTCCGCCAGACGGAGGTTTTGGTGAGCTTGCATGTCTGCGTATTTGTTCGGACTTGGCCGGCCATGTTGGAAACATTGATGGGTCGATGGGTACAGGAGACTCATGGAAATATTCATGCTGCAGTGCATCACCTGCTGTTATTCTTTTGCTTGGATTATACGTTAGAAACCTAAAACATAAAGTGTCAGAGATAGTGAAACCCCCTAAATCAAACGCATAGTGTCAGATATAGTGAAACCCCTTTAATTGAAACGCATGGTGTCAGAGATAGTGAAACCCCTCTAAATCAAACGCATAGTGTCAGAGATAGCGAAACTCCTCTAAATCAAACGTATAGTGTCAGATATAGTGAAACCCCTTTAATTGAAACGCATGGTGTCAGAGATAGTGAAACCCCTCTAAATCAAATGCATAGTGTCAGAGATAGTGAAACCCCTCTAAATGAAACGTATAGTGTCAGATATAGTGAAACCCTCTAAATCAAACGCATAGTGTCAGAGATAGTGAAACCCTTCTAAATGAAACGTATAGTGTCAGATATAGTGAAACCCTCTAAATCCAATGTATAGTGTCAGAGATAGTGAAACATTCTAAATCCAATATATAGTGTCAGATATAGTGAAACCCCTCTAAATCCAATGTATAGTGTCAGATATAGTGAAACCCCTCTAAATCCAATGTATAATGTCAGATATAGTGAAACCCCTCTAAATCAAACGCATAGTGTCAGATATAGTGAAACCCTCTAAATGAAACGCATAGTGTCAGATATAGTGAAACCCTCTAAATGGAATGCATAGTGTCAGATATAGTGAAACCCTCTAAATGAAACGCATAGTGTCAGATATAGTGAAACGCCTCTAAATGAAACGCATAGTGTCAGATATAATGAAACCCTCTAAATCAAATGTATAGTGCCAGAGATAGTGAAACCCCTCTAAATCAAACGTATAGTGTCAGAGATAGTGAAAACCCTCTAAATGAAACGTATAGTGTCAGAGATAGTGAAACCCTCTAAATCCAATGTATAGTGTCAGATATAGTGAAACCCCTCTAAATCCAATGTATAGTGTCAGATATAGTGAAACCCCTCTAGAATCCAACGCAGTGTCAGAGATAGTGAAACCCCTCTAAATCCAACGTATAGTGTCAGATATAGTGAAACCCCTCTAGAATCCAACGCATAGTGTCAGAGATAGTGAAACCCCTCTAAATCCAACGTATAGTTTCAGATATAGTGAAACCCCTCTAAATCCAATGTATAGTGTCAGATATAGTGAAACCCCTCTAAATCCAATGTATAGTGTCAGATATAGTGAAACCCCTCTAAATCCAACGTATAGTGTCAGAGATAGTGAAACCCCTTTAATTGAAATGCATAGTGTCAGATATAGTGAAACCCCTCTAAATCCAACGTATAGTGTCAGAGATAGTGAAACCCCTTTAATTGAAATGCATAGTGTCAGATATAGTGAAACCCCTCTAAATGAAACATCTAGTGTCAGATATAGTGAAACCCCTCTAAATGAAACGTATAGTGTCAGATATAGTGAAACACCTCTAAATGAAACATATAGTGTCGGATATAGTGAAACCCCTCTAAATCAAAAGCATAGTGTCAGAGATAGTGAAACCCTTCTAAATGAAACGTATAGTGTCAGATATAGTGAAACCCTCTAAATCCAATGTATAGTGTCAGAGATAGTGAAACATTCTAAATCCAATATATAGTGTCAGATATAGTGAAACCCCTCTAAATCCAACGTATAGTGTCAGATATAGTGAAACCCCTCTAAATCCAATGTATAATGTCAGATATAGTGAAACCCCTCTAAATCAAACGCATAGTGTCAGATATAGTGAAACCCTCTAAATGAAACGCATAGTGTCAGATATAGTGAAACCCTCTAAATGAAATGCATAGTGTCAGATATAGTGAAACCCTCTAAATGAAACGCATAGTGTCAGATATAGTGAAACACCTCTAAATGAAACGCATAGTGTCAGATATAATGAAACCCTCTAAATCAAACGTATAGTGTCGGATATAGTGAAACCCCTCTAAATCAAAAGCATAGTGTCAGATATAGTGAAACACCTCTAAATCAATCGCATAGTGTCAGAGATAGTGAAACACCTCTAAATCAAACGTATAGTGTCAGAGATAGTGAAACACTCTAAATCAATCGCATAGTGTCAGAGATAGTGAAACACCTCTAAATCAAACGTATAGTGTCAGAGATAGTGAAACCCCTCTAAATCCAATGTATAGTGTCAGATATAGTGAAACCCCTCTAAATCCAATGTATAGTGTCAGATATAGAGAAACACATCTAAATCAAATGTATAGTGTCAGATATAGTGAAACCCCTCTAAATCAAACGTATAGTGTCAGAGATAGTGAAACACCTCTAAATCCAATGTATAGTGTCAGATATAGTGAAACCCCTCTAAATCCAATGTATAGTGTCAGATATAGTGAAACCCCTCTAGAATCCAACGCAGTGTCAGAGATAGTGAAACCCCTCTAAATCCAACGTATAGTGTCAGATATAGTGAAACCCCTCTAGAATCCAACACATAGTGTCAGAGATAGTGAAACCCCTCTAAATCCAACGTATAGTTTCAGATATAGTGAAACCCCTCTAAATCCAATGAATAGTGTCAGATATAGTGAAACCCCTCTAAATCCAATGTATAGTGTCAGATATAGTGAAACCCCTCTAAATCCAACATATAGTGTCAGAGATAGTGAAACCCTGTATAGTGTCAGAGATAGTGAAACCCCTCTAAATCCAACGTATAGTGTCAGAGATAGTGAAACCCTGTATAGTGTCAGAGATAGTGAAACCCCTCTAAATCCAACGTATAGTGTCAGAGATAGTGAAACCCCTCTAAATCCAACGTATAGTGTCAGAGATAGTGAAACCCTGTACAGTGTCAGAGATAGTAAAACCCCTCTAAATCCAACGTATAGTGTCAGATATAGTGAAACCCTGTATAGTGTCAGAGATAGTGAAACCCCTCTAAATCAAACGTATAGTGTCAGAGATAGTGAAACCCCTCTAAATGAAACGTATAGTGTCAGATATAGTGAAACCCCTCTAAATCCAATGTATAGTGTCAGGTATAGTGAAACCCCTCTAAATCCAATGTATAGTGTCAGATATAGTGAAACACCTCTAAATCCAATGTATAGTGTCAGAGATAGTGAAACCCCTCTAAATCCAATGTATAGTGTCAGAGATAGTGAAACCCCTCTAAATCCAATGTATAGTGTCAGAGATAGTGAAACCCCTCTAAATCCAATGTATAGTGTCAGATATAGTGAAACCCCTCTTAATCCAATGTATAGTGTCAGAGATAGTGAAACCCTCTAAATCCAACGTATAGTGTCAGAGATAGTCAAACCCCTCTAAATCCAATGCATAGTGTCAGAGATAGTGAAATCCCTCTAAATGAAACGTATAGTGTCAGAGATAGTGAAACCCCTCTAAATCCAACATATAGTGTCAGATAAAGTGAAACCCCTCTAAATCCAACGCATAGTGTCAGAGATAGTGAAACCCCTCTAAATCCAATGTATAGTGTCAGAGATAGTGAAACACCTCTAAATCAAACGCATAGTGTCAGATATAGTGAAACCCCTCTAAATCAAATGTATAGTGTCAGATATAGTGAAACCCCTCTAAATCAAACGTATAGTGTCAGAGATAGTGAAACCCTCTAAATGAAACGCATAGTGTCAGATATAGTGAAACCCCTCTAAATCCAACGTATAGTGTCAGAGATAGTGAAACCCCTCTAAATCAAACGTATAGTGTCAGAGATAGTGAAACCCCTCTAAATCCAATGTATAGTGTCAGATATAGTGAAACCCCTCTAAATCCAATGTATAGTGTCAGATATAGAGAAACCCATCTAAATCAAATGTATAGTGTCAGATATAGTGAAACCCCTCTAAATCAAATGTATAGTGTCAGAGATAGTGAAACACCTCTAAATCCAATGTATAGTGTCAGATATAGTGAAATCCCTCTAAATCCAATGAATAGTGTCAGATATAGTGAAACCCTCTAGAATCCAACGCATAGTGTCAGAGATAGTGAAACCCTTCTAAATCCAACGTATAGTGTCAGATATAGTGAAACCCCTCTAGAATCCAACGCATAGTGTCAGAGATAGTGAAACCCCTCTAAATCCAACGTATAGTTTCAGATATAGTGAAACCCCTCTAAATCCAATGTATAGTGTCAGATATAGTGAAACCCCTCTAAATCCAATGTATAGTGTCAGATATAGTGAAACCCCTCTAAATCCAACGTATAGTGTCAGAGATAGTGAAACCCTGTATAGTGTCAGAGATAGTGAAACCCCTCTAAATCCAACGTATAGTGTCAGAGATAGTGAAACCCTGTATAGTGTCAGAGATAGTGAAACCCCTCTAAATCCAACGTATAGTGTCAGAGATAGTGAAACCCCTCTAAATCCAACGTATAGTGTCAGATATAGTGAAACCCTGTATAGTGTTAGAGATAGTGAAACCCCTCTAAATGAAACGTATAGTGTCAGAGATAGTGAAACCCCTCTAAATGAAACGTATAGTGTCAGATATAGTGAAACCCCTCTAAATCCAATGTATAGTGTCAGGTATAGTGAAACCCCTCTAAATCCAATGTATAGTGTCAGATATAGTGAAACACCTCTAAATCCAATGTATAGTGTCAGAGATAGTGAAACCCCTCTAAATCCAATGTATAGTGTCAGAGATAGTGAAACCCCTCTAAATCCAATGTATAGTGTCAGAGATAGTGAAACCCCTCTAAATCCAATGTATAGTGTCAGATATAGTGAAACCCCTCTAAATCCAATGTATAGTGTCAGGTATAGTGAAACCCCTCTAAATCCAATGTATAGTGAAACCCCTCTAAATCCAATGTATAGTGTCAGATATAGTGAAACCCCTCTAAATCCAATGTATAGTGTCAGAGATAGTGAAACCCTCTAAATCCAACGTATAGTGTCAGAGATAGTCAAACCCCTCTAAATCCAATGTATAGTGTCAGAGATAGTGAAACCCCTCTAAATCCAATGTATAGTGTCAGATATAGTGAAACCCCTCTAAATCCAATGTATAGTGTCAGAGATAGTGAAACCCTCTAAATCCAACGTATACTGTCAGAGATAGTCAAACCCCTCTAAATCCAATGCATAGTGTCAGAGATAGTGAAACCCCTCTAAATATAACGTATAGTGTCAGAGATAGTGAAACCCCTCTAAATCCAACATATAGTGTCAGATAAAGTGAAACCCCTCTAAATCCAACGCATAGTGTCAGAGATAGTGAAACCCCTCTAAATCCAACGTATAGTGTCAGAGATAGTGAAACACCTCTAAATGAAACGCATAGTGTCAGAGATAGTGAAACCCCTCTAAATCCAACGCATAGTGTCAGATATAGTGAAACCCCTCTAAATGAAACGTATAGTGTCAGAGATAGTGAAACCCTCTAAATGAAATGCATAGTGTCAGATATAGTGAAACCCCTCTAAATCCAACGTATAGTGTCAGATATAGTGAAACCCTGTATAGTGTCAGAGATAGTGAAACCCCTCTAAATGAAACATATAGTGTCAGAGATAGTGAAACCCCTCTAAATGAAACATATAGTGTCAGATATAGTGAAACCCCTCTAAATCAAACGCATAGTGTCAGATATAGTGAAACCCCTCTAAATCAAACGTATAGTGTCAGAGATAGTGAAACCCCTCTAAATCAAACGCATAGTGTCAGATATAGTGAAACCCTCTAAATGAAACGTATAGTGTCAGATATAGTGTAACCCCTCTAAATGAAACGTATAGTGTCAGAGATAGTGAAACCCTCTAAATTAAACATATAGTGTCAGATATAGTGTAACCCCTCTAAATGAAACGTATAGTGTCAGAGATAGTGAAACCCTCTAAATGAAACGCATAGTGTCAGATATAGTGAAACCCCTCTAAATCCAACGTATAGTGTCAGAGATAGTGAAACCCCTCTAAATCAAACGTATAGTGTCAGAGATAGTGAAACCCCTCTAAATTCAATGTATAGTGTCAGATATAGTGAACCCCTCTAAATCCAATGTATAGTGTCAGATATAGAGAAACCCATCTAAATCAAATGTATAGTGTCAGATATAGTGAAACCCCTCTAAATCAAACGCATAGTGTCAGATATAGTGAAACCCCTCTAAATCAAACGTATAGTGTCAGAGATAGTGAAACCCCTCTAAATCAAACGCATAGTGTCAGATATAGTGAAACCCTCTAAATGAAACGTATAGTGTCAGATATAGTGTAACCCCTCTAAATGAAACGTATAGTGTCAGAGATAGTGAAACCCTCTAAATCAAACGTATAGTGTCAGATATAGTGTAACCCCTCTAAATGAAACGTATAGTGTCAGAGATAGTGAAACCCTCTAAATGAAACGCATAGTGTCAGATATAGTGAAACCCCTCTAAATCCAACGTATAGTGTCAGAGATAGTGAAACCCCTCTAAATCAAACGTATAGTGTCAGAGATAGTGAAACCCCTCTAAATCCAATGTATAGTGTCAGATATAGTGAAACCCCTCTAAATCCAATGTATAGTGTCAGATATAGAGAAACCCATCTAAATCAAATGTATAGTGTCAGATATAGTGAAACCCCTCTAAATCAAACGTATAGTGTCAGAGATAGTGAAACACCTCTAAATCCAATGTATAGTGTCAGATATAGTGAAACCCCTCTAAATCCAATGTATAGTGTCAGATATAGTGAAACCCCTCTAGAATCCAACGCATAGTGTCAGAGATAGTGAAACCCCTCTAAATGAAACGTATAGTGTCAGATATAGTGAAACCCCTCTAAATCCAATGTATAGTGTCAGGTATAGTGAAACCCTTCTAAATCCAATGTATAGTGTCAGATATAGTGAAACACCTCTAAATCCAATGTATAGTGTCAGAGATAGTGAAACCCCTCTAAATCCAATGTATAGTGTCAGAGATAGTGAAACCCCTCTAAATCCAATGTATAGTGTCAGAGATAGTGAAACCCCTCTAAATCCAATGTATAGTGTCAGAGATAGTGAAACCCCTCTAAATCCAATGTATAGTGTCAGAGATAGTGAAACCCCTCTAAATCCAATGTATAGTGTCAGAGATAGTGAAACCCCTCTAAATCCAATGTATAGTGTCAGAGATAGTGAAACCCCTCTAAATCCAATGTATAGTGTCAGAGATAGTGAAACCCCTCTAAATCCAATGTATAGTGTCAGAGATAGTGAAACCCCTCTAAATCCAATGTATAGTGTCAGAGATAGTGAAACCCCTCTAAATCCAATGTATAGTGTCAGAGATAGTGAAACCCCTCTAAATCCAATGTATAGTGTCAGAGATAGTGAAACCCCTCTAAATCCAATGCATAGTGTCAGAGATAGTGAAACCCCTCTAAATGAAACGTATAGTCTCAGAGATAGTGAAACCCCTCTAAATCCAACATATAGTGTCAGATAAAGTGAAACCCCTCTAAATCCAACGCATAGTGTCAGAGATAGTGAAACCCCTCTAAATCCAACGTATAGTGTCAGAGATAGTGAAACACCTCTAAATCAAACGCATAGTGTCAGATATAGTGAAACCCCTCTAAATCAAACGTATAGTGTCAGATATAGTGAAACCCCTCTAAATCAAACGTATAGTGTCAGAGATAGTGAAACCCCTCTAAATCAAACGCATAGTGTCAGATATAGTGAAACCCCTCTAAATCAAACGTATAGTGTCAGATATAGTGAAACCCCTCTAAATCCAACGTATAGTGTCAGAGATAGTGAAACCCCTCTAAATCAAACATATAGTGTCAGAGATAGTGAAACCCCTCTAAATCAAACGTATAGTGTCAGATATAGTGAAACCCCTCTAAATCCAACGTATAGTGTCAGAGATAGTGAAACCCCTCTAAATCAAACATATAGTGTCAGAGATAGTGAAACCCCTCTAAATCAAACGTATAGTGTCAGATATAGTGAAACCCCTCTAAATCCAACGTATAGTGTCAGAGATAGTGAAACCCCTCTAAATCAAACATATAGTGTCAGAGATAGTGAAACCCCTCTAAATCAAACGTATAGTGTCAGATATAGTGAAACCCCTCTAAATCCAACGTATAGTGTCAGAGATAGTGAAACCCCTCTAAATCAAACATATAGTGTCAGAGATAGTGAAACCCCTCTAAATGAAACTCTGAAAAAAACGGGTATTCCGGAAAAAAACTGGAAAACTCTCATCCCTGCTATACTTACTTATTGAGAAGAGTAAAGCCCTGATCGGACAGGTATTGACCAAACTTATTTCTCAAGGTATTGTACGGGTACTCTGTGAATGAACATTTCTTCATGCCCGGCAACTCCATCACACCCGGCCAGATCTTCTCTGTAGGTGTACCCAAATCCTGAATCAAATTTTAAAAAGTTCAATCTTTACACCGATTGTGAAACAAGCTTCAACAACTTATATTGATCACTCTCGTTGGCGCGGATGAAAGCGTAAATGTGGTCATCCGTGTGAGGGAAGGAAACCGGAGTACCTGGAGAAAACCCACCTGTCCGATCTGGCGACCACCGTACCATCTCATATACATCCCGGTCCGAGGATCAGATCGAACCAGGTGGAATTAGTGTATACAAATTTATTTGAGCTCGATTGCGAAACAAGTTCTTAAAGGTGGAATTGGTGAGGAGCGAGCGTGCTAACCACTGCACTAATCGAACAGCTTAAAATAAAACGGTATGAAACACTGTACAGGGGGAGGGTGGATTATTGGTCAATCGAGGATATATTGAGTCAATCGTTTTGACAAGTCAGCGGTACAGTGATTAACACGTTTGACTGCTAAACGACGGATCGCAGGTTTGATCCCCCCTCGTCTGTCTGAGCGTAATAATATTAACAGTTCTTAGTATGAGGTATCCTGTACGTGTATCAGGGCATGCAAAAGAACCAGGGATGCTTCTGCAATGTTGCAAGAATCTGTTTCACAATCAACAGGGTTCATTCTAGTTCAGAATTTTTGGGAGAAGTGACAAAGCGCGTGATCGATTCCTTAAATGGTGTTCTTTAATATACTTCTGCAAAATAGGGTTAAAATGCACAGTACAACCATTAAATACAACATTTGAATAGAAGGAGTGCTTTATAATGAATGGGCCAGTGTATCTTACTAGACAAAATTTTGTTTGAAAATCGTAAAAACCTTTTTTAGGGAGAAGTGGGGCCCCCAGAGGGCGATGTCAGGGTCCCTAGGGCGACAATTTCGCCCACATTGCCCTCTAGAATGATCCCTGAATCAAGCTAAGCTAAATTGTGTTTGATTGTTTGCTTACGGGGTTTAAAGTCGCACCAACATGCTTGAACACCTGAGGTCATACGACGACCCTCCAGCTAGTACTGGTGGAGGAAGACCCAGGTTGCCCATGTTAGGAGAGTTGCATGCACGGAAGGGCACCCTGGTAGAACCATGGACCTACAGCAAGCCAGCTGGATAGCAACCTCAAATGAAATCATTTGACACCCCAACGTGGGATTCGAACATACAGCGGTGACAGACAAAATTGACTTTAAGTCAAAGACGATAACAACTCGGCCAACAAGGACCCCAAACTCTCTGCCTAATAGTAAACAATAAGACCAACAACTTGTGGAAGTCGTGATAGCGCAATGGTAGCACGTTCGATCGCTTCAGGTGCAAAAGGCCTGGCGTTCGAGCCCCGCTGGAGCTGTTACAATTGTGCCCTTAGGCAAGTCATTTAATTTCCACGTTGCCGCTTCTCCCTCGTGGCGATGGCTTCCATCAGGAATGAGGTTCTCGAGAGTGATTAATATAAGTTGTAAGAACTTGTTTCGCAATCGAGCTGAAACAAATTTGTAAAAACATACAACATTTAATGGAATACAAGTGAGTGAGTGAGTATTTAACGGCGCATCAGCACAGATCAGGCTATATCGCGCCGGATTAAGTATATTGTATACAAGATGGAGTATAAGAATAATCTATGTCGCCCCCACCCCCCCCCCCCCCAAAAGTAGGATGCAGCATTTAAACATACCTTGAATATTTTTTGTAGTTGGTCTATTTCTGATTTCCCTTGCCATATTGCTTTCATCACGAGGAATTCGGCCATTATACAACCAACGGACCACAAGTCTATGGGTGTTGAATACTCCTTGATTCCGAGTAGCAGCTCGGGGGAGCGGTACCACAGCGTGACAACAATTGGCGTGTAGTGTTTCAAGGGTTCCCCATACTCTCTAGCAAGGCCAAAATCCCCTATCTGAAACACCAAACACATGTGTAAGACGATGATACATCTATTATAATCCAGGCCACGAGGTTATAAAACATTTCTCCAATCTCAAACTCAGTCTCAAGCATCTGATTGGTTCAGCTGGCAGTAAATCTCCGAATCAACCAATCAAATCATTTGAGGATGAGTTTGAGATCTGAGAAAAGTGCTATGACTTCGGGCACTGGTTGTACTATCCACATCACAGACGGATCTGTAGTCCAGTGGTAACACGCTGGACTGGTAATCCAGGGATCTGTAGTCCAGTGGTAACACGCTGGACTGGTAATCCACGGATCTGTAGTCCAGTGGTAACACACTGGACTGGTAATCCACGGATCTGTAGTCCAGTGGTAACATGCTGGACTGGTAATCCACGGATCTGTAGTCCAGTGGTAACACGCTGGACTGGTAATCCACGGATCGTAGGTATGGCAGTCTTTCAGATGGGACGTTAAACCGCGGTCTCGTGTCGGTGCTGTACACCGTGCACGTAAAAGGACCAGAGGAGATTCTGGAATGGGTCTCTGTCTGTATCATTGCACTATCCTCCAAAAAATCTAAAATGACTAATCTCTTCAGGAGGCGTCGCTGGTATGGGCAACCGGTAGCGACTATAAATAAACGTATAAAACACACACACTATCCACATTTATTCTCTCCAATAATGTTTGTTCTTAATAATAAACTTATTAGTTTATACAAATTTATTTTAGCTCATTTGCGGAGCAAATTCTTACAACTTATATTAATAACTCTCGAGAAGCGAATGTGGAAAAATGTTTACTCATGCCGTAGGGAATGACGGGGCTTGGTTCGGCTGCATCTGTGTATCTGTCTATGGGCAGGATACCTCAAAATGTTGTTGGATTATTTGATGAAACTATGGGGATATATAGAGGATCGGTCCAAAAGGAAGCAATTTGAAATTGGGAGTAATCGTTCGAAGCTGGCGGTCAGAGTGGTCAGCAACGTTTCCACACCCATTGCCTATACAGGGCTCATTTTAGAGGTGAAGTAGTTGCCCTTGGGATCCTGACTTCGTCCCTTGGGGGCACCACTTCTCCCTATAAAAAAAAAATTTTTGTTTTTGTTTGCAATTTTCAGAGAAAATATTGTCCAGTAAGATAGATACACTGTGCATTGTAAAGCACTCCTTCTATTCAAATGTTTTATTTAATGGTCATATCGTGTGTTTTAACCCTGTTATGTTGAAATTTATTAAATAATACCATCAGATGACGCAATCACTCGCTTTCTCACTTCTCCCAGCCCTACTATATACCACTGTAAACACAAAGCACTCAGACTGACCTGTAGTACAGTGGTAAAATGCTGGACTGGTAATCAAGGGATTGCAGGTTCGATCCCCCGTCTGACCCTAATAAAATGAACAGTCTTTCAGATGGGACATTAAACCGAGGTCTCGTGTCGGTGCCTTACACCGTGCACGTAAAAGAACCAGAGGAGACTTTGGAATGGGTCTCTCTCTGTATCATTGCACTATCCTCCAAAAAATCTAAAATGACTAATCTCTTCAGGAGGCGTCGCTGATATGGGCAACTGGTAGCGACGATAAATAAACGTAAAACACACACGCACTCAAATTTGTTCTTCTGTCAAATCCGTGTGCTATCCTCCTAGGAATCCGAGAGCTATCCTCCTAGGAATCCGAGAGCTATCCTCCTAGGAATCCGAGAGCTATCCTCCTAGGAATCCGAGAGCTATCCTCCTAGGAATCCGAGAGCTATCCTCCTAGGAATCTGAGAGCTATCCTCCTAGGAATCCGTGTGCTATCCTCCTAGGAATCCGAGAGATATCCTCCAGGAATCCGAGAGCTATCCTCCTAGGAATCCGAGAGCTATCCTCTTGGAATCCGAGAGCTATCCTCCTAGGAATCCGAGAGCTATCCTCCTAGGAATCCGAGAGCTATCCTCCTAGGAATCCGAGAGCTATCCTCCTAGGAATCCGAGAGCTATCCTCCTAGGAATTCGAGAGATATCCTCTAGGAATCCGAGAGCTATCCTCCTAGGAATCCGAGAGCTATCCTCCTAGGAATCCGTGTGCTATCCTCCTAGGAATCCGAGAGCTATCCTCCTAGGAATCCGAGAGCTATCCTCCTAGGAATCCGAGAGCTATCCTCTAGGAATCCGAGAGCTATCCTCCTAGGAATCCGAGAGCTATCCTCCTAGGAATCCGAGAGCTATCCTCCTAGGAATCCGAGAGCTATCCTCTAGGAATCCGAGAGCTATCCTCTAGGAATCCGAGAGCTATCCTCCTAGGAATCCGAGAGCTATCCTCCTAGGAATCCGAGAGCTATCCTCTAGGAATCCGTGTGCTATCCTCTAGGAATCCGAGAGATATCCTCCTAGGAATCCGAGAGCTATCCTAGGAATCCGAGAGCTATCCTCCTAGGAATCCGAGAGCTATCCTCTAGGAATCCGAGAGCTATCCTCCTAGGAATCCGAGAGCTATCCTCCAGAACCACACCCCAGAATCCGAGAGCTATCCTCCTAGGAATCCGAGAGCTATCCTCCTAGGAATCCGAGAGCTATCCTCCTAGGAATCCGTGTGCTATCCTCCTAGGAATCCGAGAGCTATCCTCCTAGGAATCCGAGAGCTATCCTCCTAGGAATCCGAGAGCTATCCTCCTAGGAATCCGAGAGCTATCCTCTAGGAATCCGAGAGCTATCCTCCTAGGAATCCGAGAGCTATCCTCCTAGGAATCCGAGAGCTATCCTCCTAGGAATCCGGTGCTATCCTCTAGGAATCCGAGAGCTATCCTCTAGGAATCCGAGAGCTATCCTCTAGGAATCCGAGAGCTATCCTCCTAGGAATCCGAGAGCTATCCTCTAGGAATCCGAGAGCTATCCTCCTAGGAATCCGAGAGCTATCCTCTAGGAATCCGAGAGCTATCCTCCTAGGAATCCGAGAGCTATCCTCCTAGGAATCCGAGAGCTATCCTCCTAGGAATCCGAGAGCTATCCTCCTAGGAATCCGAGAGCTATCCTCTAGGAATCCGAGAGCTATCCTCCTAGGAATCCGAGAGCTATCCTCCTAGGAATCCGTGTGCTATCCTCTAGGAATCCGAGAGCTATCCTCTAGGAATCCGAGAGCTATCCTCTAGGAATCCGAGAGCTATCCTCCTAGGAATCCGAGAGCTATCCTCTAGGAATCCGAGAGCTATCCTCTAGGAATCCGAGAGCTATCCTCCTAGGAATCCGAGAGCTATCCTCTAGGAATCCTATAGGAATCCGAGAGCTATCCTCTAGGAATCCGAGAGCTATCGTATAGGATATTATTTTACATTTTAGAATCACAATAACAGTCATAAATATAAACCTTTGCAAATTGTATCTGCGACAGAAAGCCCCAGTTGACTGTATCTATACATTCTCATATTTTGCATGATGGGTAAATCCAAGGCTATAAATACACTCAACAAAGTTCCTAATCGGTCACATGGTGTTTTACAGTATTTGGAGCAAACTAATAATAACCATATAATATCAATATTAATGCATTCATGTATCATCATATTTCATACATTTTATTACTGATGCATATGCAATGAATTGCTGTATATCATATCGTATAAAACGCATTAATTGAAAATATGTTAATGATATTGTCAGGGCCCACACTGGGCTGAAAAAAGTTTGAGCCATTATCATGGCGCGTGAAATGGGGAGGGTGGGGGTGTCCCCTCCCCAGTTTGAAAAATTTCTATTTTGTTTATGAATATGTTGACATTTTAGCGATATGTAGGGAGGGATTGTTAGAAAATATATCACTTAAAAATAAACTAGTTTAACCATAACAGCAGATAAATAATATAGAGACAGGTTTGACCTTAATTAGGGATCTTCGGGTATATTTTTATATCAGCATACCCCATCACCAAAATATATTTAGAGTAGGTGATTTATAATGGGTTGCATAAGGTAGAGAGATAGATTAAATTACAGTAGTAAGAAGGTAGAAGGACACTGTCTGTCAGAAGAAAGTCAACAGCTCATAGGTGTGTCCTTCATATATCCCAAGATCCCTAATAACACCTAGTCAAACCTGCAACATATAGACTGCGTTGCCCGTTGAGGGTTGTACTAATAAATATCAATAAAGATATTACTACGAAAATTAAAAGTAAGATTTAATGGCGAATAGTTAACTAGTCGCACGAACCGGTGTGAAAAAGAGCAGGAGCAAAGAAAAACGAGCGCTCAGGAATGTGCACTGAATGACTTCTGCAAATGTAAACAAACAATTGAAAATTTTACGTTCGCGCAAACAAGAAAGAGATATGGCAGGTGCCCGTTTACCTTGTATAGTGCACAGCAGTATCGAGGTTGCTATGAAGAAAAAAATTACGATTCGGGACGGCGGCAGTGGAATAATGGTAATGGTTAAGTTTGATTACTTCCCTTGTGCGGTGAGACTTGTCATGTCACTCGGATGCAAGCCAAACAAACAGCATATACGTTAAATTACATTCTTGGAAGTGCCCAGAATGAAAAGAATACTGATATATCTATTATAAAATACCAATTTCATTAGCGTATATGGCCGTTTTGGACACATTTATGATATTTGAAATTTTCACTTTCGGTTTTGAACTGTAAATATATACTGCATAACAGCCAAATTGGCATATACGCCATATTTGGTCATATCTCCTCCCACTTATGCAAATATTTCAATTGGAAAGCCTTTGCTCTGTTCATACAAGACCGTAATACACAGGACATATTTTGGGGTCAGTTTTTTATCGGAACACCGATTGCGCAATAATGCGCAGTAAAGATGAGTGGTGGTTGCTAAGTCGTTTGCTCCATTTGCGAACATTTTACATGTTTGAAATTGAGGTTCAAACGGCCGCCGAAGCAATTTTCAGTCAATTATCCCCCAGCAATCATGGACCAGAATAAACAATAATTCATCATACTTTAATTGCCGAGTCGATACCCAATCATCGGTACGATTAAACAGCCAATTTAATATTGCAAATTGGCCCCTCGCGTGTCAAAAGATTGTTATTCACACATTATGCGTCCTTGACCGACAATTGTAGACAGCAAAACATTCGGACTGTGTCTATTGATTTACGCGCGTTTTCACACTCCTCAAGCCGATCTAGGAAACCAGGCTACCAGTCAAAAACTATAATGAACAATTTATATATTCGTATTTCGAGTGGTTTTTTGTATTTTCGCAAATTGGAATTTTGTTGAGCCATTTTTCTTTTTTTATCGCAAATGGCTCAAGTTGCGAATGCTAGCGTGGGCCCTGATTGTACGATTACTGGTATTAGTTGGGCTCCCAATATAATAAAACACCTGATGACCGATTAGTTATGTTATATTTCGGGTTTTACGCCTGCATCAGCACCATTTTGGCCGGAGGGCAGTTTACCTAACAACACCTTTCCTGGGCAGGCTCCAGCGGTTAACCAGTACTTGGGTGCACCAACCTCCGTAAGAAACTGCCAACTTTTTCATATAAATGAGACACGGCCTGAGCGGGGCTCGAACCCCCGATAGGTTACAGTGGTATACAAGTCAGCGACCATAACCACTCGACCACGGAGGCGGACTGACCGATTAGTAATTTTGTTGAGTGTAATTCAAATACTTGTAGCAGACGGCATTCATAAATATGTTTTTCTTACTTGTAATGGAAAAACTCTGGAAATATGTCATGGAATTTCAATATGGTTGTCATTACGACGCAATTCTAATGAAATCTCCCCGACATATTTTTTGACTGTTATTTTCACCAGCTGGCATGCAACGGGTTAATATTAACTTAATAATTATGTCTTTAGCCCCCTAAAGAAAGGACGTTTCACCTTTAGAATGCCTTTGTGACTAAGTAGGAGGTTTGAAGTCTTCAGATCTCGGTGGATAATCCAGTTGTCATGGAGATGCTGTACACCTCGCAGTAACTGCAGCATAAGTGTCTTTACTTCACCTGAAATACAGCATGGAGAACATTAGATTTTACGGCCAACTGGTGAATAGATTTTACGGCCAACTGGTGAATAGATTTTACGGCCATAGATTTTACGGCCAACTGGTGAATAGATTTTACGGCCAACTGGTGAATAGATTTTACGGCCAACTGGTGAATAAATTTTATGGCCAACTGGTGAATCTGCAAGACATTCCAAGCCTGTAGCCACACTGAGGCACATGTTGCCTCGGTTAAAATTTCCAAAGCAAAGAAAAAATAAATGAAAAATTAAATAAATAAAATGCAAAATATATCCCTTTATAATACCAGACTTTATCTGCCAAGGGAGGTAATAGAAAATTAGAGAGGTCTCTCATTCCCATGACAACCTAGAAATTGTGAGAGTGATTTTGGACAGGAATGCATCTGTAATGACGGGTCTGTCCCCTTACCGACAAGGAATGGTTGTTTCATTGTTTCCGGAGCCATCAAGCTTTTGAGATCATGTTCAACGTAGTCCATCACGATATAAATCTTATCCATGTTGCTGCCGACAACAATCTCCTGAAAAATAGAACAAGGAATGTCACAGTAGGTGATGAATGACCTTGAAGTGCGACCTTGACCCAGGACGCATTCTAGGTCCGATTTTTTGGGAGAAATGAGAAAGCACGCGATTACGTCTTTAAAATGGTGTTGTTTTATAAATATTTGCAAAATAGTGTTAAAGCAGCATTACATCGTATGAAATAAAAGATATTTGAAAAATTCAATTCTTACGTATGGGTAGCAATGATGCTACACATTCTAACATTATACTTTGTATGCTTATGTTCATTTGGTAAACAGTGTTTTTTTTGCGATAAAACAAACTCGAAACCGAAAGTAGGACTTTCCGAGTCGATCGGTCATGTACTTGATTACAACCGGAACGCATCGTCCGCACTTGTTTACATTCAGAATGCATCGTCCCCATTTGTCCCACGTTGTCTTTTTTAATTAAATTACTTGATATGTTGATTCGTACCTCTGTTAGCTAAGTCTTTAGGGACATTTCTACATCCCCACGAGGGGTTCGACATTTGATGAAGATAGATAGATAGTCTTTCATGTTCAAAATATATACGTTGTTTTCTACAACCTCTGTTGTTTCACGCATGCGCGCTGTGCGTGTTTACATTTCGTGTGTTGATAAACAAATTCGCGTATACGACGGTTTAAATTTATTGGAATTTTATCGTTTCTGAGCGACTATTTCGATTTTTGTAAACACACACACATTAGTATTTATATTTTACCCAAAACATCCTTTATTACGATATAATGCTGCTCTAAACATTTTTCTTTAGAGAGAAGTGGGGCACCTAGGGGTCGAAGTGTCCGTAGGGCGACTATTTCGCCCACTAGAATGAACCCTGTTGACCATGACACTACAAACCTGTGTACGATACATCACTTCTACATGGTGAAAATTTTGTGATACACAAGTCTTAAAATCTTTCCATAGCCGAAGAAGTTACATCCCGGACAGGAAATATTGATTCGGACGGACGGACGAACACAAGGACGGTGAGTGCGAAAATTTATTTATAATAATATATTATTCGGGGTCAAAACATTTCTTCGGGGCCATAGAAACAACATTGAAACCCCTCTAAACTGAGCAGCCAGCAGACAAGAGGAACAGGTTTAACCAGTCTGTCAAACTAAAGAGAAACAGTGTGTGAGAGGCCATATGATATTTTCATCTGCCTATTTTTTCACCCGCGGGTGAAAATATCGCGCGACATTTTTACCCGCGGGTGAAAAAAATGCCATGAGATTTTCACCCCTCCTATGAGACTTTCACCCGCCCCCCCAATATTTTTGTCAAACGTTGTTGCTGTGTTGCTTCTATCTTATGGTATGTGAGAGTCATCTGACTATTTTATATATGGTGGTGACAAAATTGAAAGATTTGCAGGGGGGGGGGGGGAGATTTTCACCCCCCTAATTGTCTTAAACAACATATCCATTGACATAGCACAACTTTCAATTGACTGAGTGTGCAGTAGTGGGGAATTGTACTCATTATATAAATAATTAATAGTTGCACCTACCATTCACCTTAAAATTTGTCGCTTTTTATTTTAGATTTTTCCCTTGTATATCATGGAATATGACTAATGTTGTTGCTGTATTGCTTCTATCTCATGGTATGGGAGAGAAATATGACTATTTCAAATATGATGGTGGCAAATTTGAAAGAGTTGCTGGGGGGGGGGTGAAAATATCATAGCATGACGATATCATGGCCATGAGATTTTCACACCCCCCCCTCGCAGGACTCAACTTTTAAAAAACTGAAAGAAACAGACAGACGCACAGAAATGGGCTGAACAAAAAAGTAAGCATGGCATCATTGTGGCCATCTGTGAAATTCAATAATTTCTGTCACTTTTTGGGAGGGATTACAGCAACTGACATTTTTGTCGCCTCATTTTGGGAATAATGTAGGAGGTGTGAATATCAACACCTATTGTATTGGTTACTCAGACTGTGACATGATACAATATGGCTGAATTTGCAATTTGTGTACAAATAATTTGTGTACATCATTCCTGTAAATGATGATAATCTATACTTTTTGTTAGAAGCATGTCTGCTATTTCTGACTAAATGAGAACAATGCAGACCATGGACTAGGTCTACAGTGGTTGCATATGTACACGGTCCATATTCACCAAGTAAATTGAACTAGAAACGACCAGGGTGTAGGCAAAACACACAGCAAAACCAACACATGGATTTGAAATATTGAAATGGTGGGAACGGGCGGGTATCACTTTCATAATACCTTGACAGTGATATGGTATTTTCAATGTCTGCACCTCTATTTCATCATATTAAAATGGCGATAACTTAATCGCAACCTCACCCCTACACCCTAATAATCTCACTAATAGTTATCACCATTTCTGCTACAGTATGAAGAAGAAAATAAAATAATATATCAGTAAAGCCCTTTTGTATAGCTCATCGGTAAGAACTACATTGTTTCATATGCCCACTAAAAACATCATGTTTGATTTACATGACTGAAGTTTTCCATCTGTTTTTATATCACTTTAAAAATTATTATTGGTCATGATATCCACCCTCCACCCACCTGTTGTTTTCCTTTAAGACAATTAGAGGGGTAGGTGGGGAATGAAAATCTCATGGCCATGATATATTCACCCGTGGGTCAAAATATCATGGCTATGAGATCTTCACCCCCCCCAGCAACTCTTTCAATTATGTCACCATCATATTTGAAATAGTCATATTTCTCTCCCATACCATGAGATAGAAGCAATACGGCAATATGACATTAGTCATATTCCAAGATATACAAGGAAAAAATCAAAAATAAAAAGCGACAAATTTGAAGGTGAATGGTAGGTGCAACTATTAATTCTTTATATAATGTGTACAATTCCCCACTACTGCACACTCAGTCAATTGGAAGTTGTGCTATGTCAATGGATATGTTGTATTGCTTTAAGACAAATAAGGGGGGGGGTGAAAATCTCATGGCCATGATATCTTCACCCCACCCCCCTGCAACTCTTTCAATTTTGTCACCATCATATATAAAATAGTCATATGACTCTCACATACTATAAGATAGGCAACAACAACATTTGACAAAAATATTGGGGGGGGGGGTGAAAACTCATAGGGGGGGTGAAAATCTCATGGCATTTTTTTTCACCCACGGGTGAAAATATCGCGCGGGTGAAAATCTCATGGCATTTTTTTCACCCACGGGTGAAAATATCGCGCGGGTGAAAATCTCATGTGACACTGGGGTTCGAGCCCCGCTGGAGCCGTTACAATTATGTCCTTAGGCAAGGCACTTAAATTCCACGTTGCCTCTTCTCTCTCCTTCATGGCGATGATCTACATCAGGAATGAGGTCTCGAGAGTGATTAAACTAAGATTATTAAGAAACTTGTTTCATAGATAGAACAATCTCTTACATTTAGGCGTAACCATATTCGTCTTATTAGCATTCCTCAACATTATAATATTCTGACATCTATTATTATAATGTCTTTTTTCTTATCTCAACCTCAATATCGTTTTCTTTCTATCTAAATCGCATTATGAATCTTGTATTGTTAAACATTTCAAGCAAATTATTTTACTGCCAACTTTACAGCAAACGAGTTTCGAAGGAGAAGACCTTTATAAGCTAATCTAGCTTTCGGATCTAATCCTTTTTCAAAACATAAACTATTATATTGTAATGTAATTGCTATATGTATATATGTTACATTGTTTGAAATAAAATGTGTTTAAACTAAACTTGTTTTGCAATCGAGCTAAAACTAAGTATATAAGTATAAACTAACAATGTATTTACATTTTCACTGAAAATAAAATCATTTCATTTTGTTTTAAAAAAATCCAATATCTCCCATACCCTGACGGTGACTATATTTGTGTGCTGTGCCTTCAACAGCGTGTTGATCTCCCGTAGCGACGTAATCGGGAATCCTTCTTTTTCTTTCTCCATCTTTAAACGCTTCAAGGCTACAATTTCCTCTGTAATGGATGCATAAATTATACAATAATGCCAGGGATCATTTTAGAGGGCGATGTGGGCGAAATTGTCGCCCTAGGGACCCTGACTTCGCCCTCAAAAAAATTGTGTCTAGTAAGATACACTGGCCCATTATAAAGCACTCCTTCTATTCAAATGTTGTATTTAATGGTTGTACTGTGCATTTTAACCCTATTTTGCAGAAGTATATTAAAGAACAATATTCAAGGAAGCGATCACATGCTTTCTCACTTCTCCCAAAAATTCTGACCAAGAATGAACCCTGAATGCTATGTGCATTGTACCAAATAAATACCGTATACGAATATGAACATTTTATTCACCACAAAATATGTGTGTTTTACGTTTATTTATCGTCGCTACCGGTTGCCCACGAGCGACGCCACCTGAAGAGATTAGTCGTTTTAGATTTTTGGAGGATAGTGCAATGATGCAGACAGAAACCCATTCCAGAGTCTCCTCTGGTTCTTTTACGTGCATGGTGTACAGTACCGACACAAGACCTCGGTTTAAAGTCTCATCTGAAAGACTGTTAATTTTATTAGGGTCAGACGGGGGATCGAACCTGTGATCCCTGGATTACCGGTCCATCATGTATACTATGAAAAAACTATAAAAACATATCATATCGGTCAGTGTGACACTGCAGGGATCATTCTAGAGGGCGAGGTGGGTGAAATAATCGACCTAGGGACCCTGACTTCACCCTCTAGGTTTTATTTTTACATCCATTTTCATACAAGATTTTGTCCAGTAAGATACACCGGCCCAATATAAAGCACTCCTTCTTATTCAAATGTTGTAGTTAATGGTCATACTGTGTATTTTAACTGTATTTTGTTTAAATTTATTAAATAACACCATTTAAGGATGTGATCGCACGTTTTCTCACTTCTCCCAACAATTCTGACCTAGAATGAACCCTGTGACAGTATACAATTATTTCATAAGTGTTTGGGGAACAAAACCATTGTGCCTATGTATTGGGGGTGACTTTGGAAGTGTTGCCCGAGGCCGCTAAGTTAGCTGCTATAACCACACAGTACATGTACCTGTTTTCTTGTCTCGTGCTCTGTATACCACGCCATACGTGCCTTCTTCTATCCTATTCAAACAGCTGAACTCTTCCACATTCCGACAACCCTGTAATATTAGCATATACAGTCAAACCTGTGCTAGCTGTCACCTCCATTGAGCAGCCAACCTGTATTAAGCCAGTTTTCAGATTCCCAATATGTTGATTTATTATACATTTGCCCTCTATTAAGCAGTCACCCGTGCTAAGCAGCCACTTTATGTGATTCCATAGGCTGGCTGCATAAGACAGGTTTGGCTGTAAGCTAGAGGTCAATCTGGATGAAAATATCTATTATCGCTATTGGTAAATATTTATTGTTCGATTAGCGCAGTGGTTAGTGCGCTCACTTCTCACCAATGTAACCCGGGTTCAATCCTCGGACCGAGAAGTATGTGAGATGGTACGATGGTCGCCAGATCGGACAGGTGGGTTTCCTCCGGGTACTCCGGTTTCCTCCCACACGAATTACCAAATATACCCTTTCATCCGCACCAATGATCAATATAAGTTGCTAAAACTTGCTTCGCAAATAAAGTTATACTGTATTGACTTAACACGTTCCCACATAGAGAATTAGCCGTTTAGCTATCTGTTGGCGGATAAGCAGTCAGCATATCTACCCCACCTCCACAGAGATATAGGCTAATATACTACTATATATCCATACATATGACAGACATTTAGCTATCATGCAGTGGATAAGCAGTCAGCATATCAACCCCACCTCCATAGAGAATTATGCTAATATACTTCTACAGGTATATAATATCTCCATACATACAACAGCCATTTAGCTATCATGCAGTGGATAAGCAGTCAGCATATCAACCCCACCTCCATAGAGAATTATGCTAATATACTTCTACAGGTATATAATATCTCCATACATACACAGCCATTTAGCTATCATGCAGTGGATAAGCAGTCAGCATATATACCCCACCTCCATAGAGAATTATGCTAATATACTTCTACAGGTATATAATATCTCCATACATACAACAGCCATTTAGCTATCATGCAGTGGATTGGGCTTTCTTCCGGGAAGAAAGGTATTTCTTCCCTTCCGTGGGAAGAAACATGGGAAAAAAGGGAAGAAACACCTTTCTTCCCGGAAGAAATGGGAGAAACTAGGAAGAAACTGGGAATAAAGTGTGATATTTTTTATTGCATCACTGTCAGCAACTATAAGAGAATAATATTTACATATATACATTAGCACAATGTTCTCACAATTAGCAGTCTTCACATCAGGTAGATAAGCACACTGTTCATGTAAAAAAACAGCAGTTAATAATCAATCTCAAGATCACCTCTCAGGAGCCGGAAACAGAACACTAACTTTCCTGCAGTTTGATTTCCTAGTCTGTTCCTAATTTTACTGTGGATCTGTCCAAAGTTGGAAAATATACGCTCTACTGATGCTGAGGAAGCTGGTGCCTGTAGAAGACATACCACAAAGTCTACAAAGTCAGAATTTACACCACTGGATTTAGCTGCTTTCCACCAGGTAACTGGATTCATCCGAAGTGCTGCCTCATTGAAAAATGCAGCAGGGTATGGTGTGGATTTGGCTTGAAAGGCAATCAGCTCAGTGATGAAGGCAGGACTCTTGGACATAATAAAGTCATTAACAATCTCCAATTGCCAAGCAGATAGTTTAACACCCTGATATGCTGGATGTAGTTTGTAAGCTGTAAAGTGTTCTGGTATGATTGCTTGCTTAAACCGCTTTGTGACAAGGGTCTTGTGCGCTGGTGACTGAAGGTTGGGATTATCCAGAAGAGACAGCCATGTATGGCACGCTGATGCCAGAGAGGAGTAGTCTGCCTGGCAAGCATCAATAGCAGTTGCTACAGGGCGAAGCAGCTCTGCCATGTCCTTGGAATTCCTATAGATATTGATATCCTGTATCTTTTTGGCAATGGTTTGGTCAATCTCATCCTCATGGTCCTGAACAATCTTCATGTAGCTGGTTCTGTTGGCAATATAGCTGTCCAAACAGGTGAGTTGAGACTTCCATCGTGTTTCTCCAGGGAGCTGTGGTTTCTTACTTTCGGCACACTCAGACAGCCAAGCACATGGCTTATGGTGGTTGCGAAAATACTTCTGTACTTCCACAACATGCTTCATCACTGACTGTGAAGTTAGATCCAGCCCAAGTAAGTTGAGCCAGTGGGCAGAGCAGCCATACACAGTGAGGTCTGGGTCATCTTCTTGTAAGGCAACACGCATTTTTTCCATGTTCTTAGCATTGTCAGTACATACTCCAGATACAGTGCAGTTGTAGTTTTCCCTTGCCTTTTTGATGGACTCCTGACACAACATCTTGCAATTGTCCCCTGTTTTTGACATAGATCCAGTAGGGTGGCTATCTAAAAGATAGGATTTGTTCTCAACCTGGAGGCAACTTGCAATTATAGGTTCGTTGTGGCAATTACTCCAGCCGTCTTGTACAAGAGTTGCAGTTTTTCCGCCAATGACATGCTTCATATCCTCCTGGAGTTGATCATACAGTGTCTAGGAGTTTTCCGGCTATCTGCTTCCTGTTAGGTGGCTGATATCCTGCTCGTAGTGTACTCATCATCTTTTTGTACTGTGGATGGTCAGCGGCATTGAATGGTATATTGCATGCGTAGAGGAATTTGGCAATCTCCAAGTCAATGGCATTTTTCTGGTTTAGAGATGTCTTCACAACACAACTATCCATGTCTGGTTGGATTGAGATAGCTTGTCGTTTGGTTGGTGGAGGAGATGGAGATCTCCGTCTTTTTACTGACATAGGCTGCTCAGGGATCTCTTTTTCTGCTGGTAAGTGGTATGCTGCACTGCATTTCGCTTAATGGAGTTTTAGACGGCAAGCTTTAGGAAGCTGCTGGTTCTCACAAAGTTTGCACCTAGCATACTCTTTTCCAGCCACTGTCACAGAAACAAAGTGTTCCCAAATAGTGTCACGAGGTCTGCCACCCCTATACATTATGATTTAAATAGAACTAAATAAAATAAATGTCAACTTGGTGATAATGGTTCCCAGTTTAACGCAAAGGCACTGTCAGTTTCTGAATTTAAATTACTTCTCTCGCTTGGTTATATAGTGAAAATGTAATCAATGGGATGCCTTTGAATAAAAAGCCATGGTAAAAGTTGTTTAATAAGGGGCATGCCATTGTCGTGTATTGTATTTCAATAGGAAACCCCTGAACAAAAATGAAGCCATATCACATGTTTGCCACTTTTAGAAGTCAATAACCTGTCAATTGAAACATATAACAATAGCTAGTAATTATAACAGGTTGGTTGGTGTGACCCAGCTTATGGGACTTCACTATACAATCTAATTGACACCTGTCAATTGGACTTGATCAACAGATGTTATTGTTGAAGCAATATTAATCATAATATATACATTTTATCTATATTTTGCGCATATATTACTAAACAAATTGACAAAAAGGAGGTTTCTTCCATTTCTTCCCAGTAGTTGGGAAGAAACGTATTTCTTCCGTATCGGAAAAAACCACGGTTTTTTCCCTATAGGGAAGAAACCTGCCAACCCGCTGAGTCAGCATATATACCCCACCTCCATAGATATTACTGGGACTACACAAGATGATGACATTTATTATCAATGTTTCGTTTGTGCTCCTAGTGTTTCTGCTGATGGTCGCCATTTCTGTATTTGGTGGGGGAAAAAAAGGAATTGGCGAAAAAAACGATTTAGCAGAGAAAAAAATTAATTAAAAAACGAAAGCGTATTTATGGTCATTTGTGTGGGAGGAAACCAGAGTACTCGGAGAAAACCCACCTGTCCGATCTGGCGACCATCGTACAATCTCACAATACTTCCCGGTCCGAGGATCGAACCCAGGTTGCATTGGTGAGAAGCGAGCGTACTAACCACTGCACTAATCGGATATGATGTCATCGTGACATATCTCATGCTATCCAATCATTCTTTGTTTTGGAGGGCTTAAAGTAATACCAACAGCTTCTGTCATATAGCTAATATACAGCTATTATTGGTGGAGGTAGACATAGGACATAGGGTGCCGCACCGAATGTGGACGGCAACCAGGTAGAACCACTGACCCTCCGCATCCCAGCTGGATAGCTTCATCACATGAAATAATTCGACACCCCCAGTGGCATTCGAACCTACCCAAAGCAGTGTACATCACATGCCCCCTTAATATTGTGCATCACACGCCCCCTTAATATTGTACATCACATGCCCCCTTAATATTGTGCATCACACGCCCCCTTAATATTGTGCATCACACGCCCCCTTAATAGTGTTCATCACATGCCCCCTTAATATTGTGCATCACACGCCCCCTTGATAGTGTGCATCACACGCCCCCTTAATATTGTGCATCACACGCTCCCTTAATATTGTGCATCACACGCCCCCTTAATATTGTGCATCACACGCCCCCTTAATATTGTGCATCACACGCCCCCTTAATATTGTGCATCACACGCCCCCTTAATAGTGTGCATCACACGCCCCTTAATATTGTGCATCACACGCCCCCTTAATATTGTGCATCACACGCCCCCTTAATATTGTGCATCACAGCCCCCTTAATAGTGTTCATCACACGCCCCCTTAATAGTGTTCATCACACGCCCCCTTAATATTGTGCATCACACGCCCCCTTAATATTGTGCATCACACGCCCCCTTAATAGTGTGCATCACACGCCCCCTTAATAGTGTGCATCACACGCCCCCTTAATAGTGTGCATCACACGCCCCTTAATAGTGTGCATCACACGCCCCTTAATATTGCGCATCACAGCCCCTTAATAGTGCGCATCACACGTCCCCTTAATATTGTGCATCACACGCCCCCTTAATATTGTGCATCACACGCCCCTTAATATTGTGCATCACACGCCCCCTTAATAGTGTGCATCACATGCCCCCTTAATAGTGTGCATCACACGCCTCCTTAATAGTGTGCATCACACGCCCCCTTAATAGTGTGCATCACACGCCCCCTTAATAGTGTGCATCACACGCCCCCTTAATAGTGTGCATCACACGCTGCCTTAATATTGTGCATCACACGCCCCCTTAATAGTGTGCATAACACGTCAGTTGAGCGAGCTAGCAATCTGTACCTGTAATGCTGGGTAATATTTCGGTAAATCAGGCTTCAGTTCTGCTGGCGACATTGGTGGTGTGTCGTCAAGATATTCATCATCGTCATGGTGATCACTGAGCTGTATGGAACCAGTCTCACTCTCATTGTCAGAATGGTCGTCAAACTTTGACTTGGCTGAAAGATACAATAAGATGCATGGAACCAGTCTCGCTCTCATTGTGAGAATGGTCGTCAATCTTCGACTTGGCTGAAATGTAAAACAATGTATGACAGATGCATGGAACCAGTCTAAATCACATCGTCAGAATGGTTCTAAAACTTAGCTGAAAGATTTTTTTGATGGGTTTGGGGGTTGTGATGGTGGTGCCATCGATATTACTGGTGCAGCAATGAAAGTTCAATGCCTGACATGTGTCAAAATAATTCAAATAGAAGAGAGCATCAAAAAAAGATGTTATATTATCTTTTTCCACACACCTCCCGCTATCTTGTTCTGTGCCAGCACGTTTGTTGTGTGTACCTAAGCCATAGGCAAATAAAATAATTATTGGACAATATTTTGTATGAAAATTATAAAAAATAACATTATTGTAAAAAATTTTTAGGGAGAAGTGGGGCCCGCATGGGGCGAACACTAGGGCGACTATTTCACTCAAGTCGCCCTCTAATTTCAGAACAGGCTGTCCAATTAGCGCAGTGGTCATTCTCACCAATACAACCCGGGTTCGATCCTCGGTGGTCACCAGATCGGACAGGTGGGTTTTTCTCCGAGTACTCCGGTTTCCACCCCACACGAATGACCACATTTACGCTTTCATCCGCGCCAACGAGAGTGATTAATATAAGTTGTTAAAACATGCTTCGCAATCGCAAATAAAGATTTAAAAGAACACAACAGGAATATGACTTTAACTGAACACGCAGAGCTCTACGATATTGTTTTTCTTCAACACGATACACGACTGAGAGAAGCAGGGACTGATATATATATATTCTCACCAAGATGTTTTTTATTGATGTCTTCGGTGTCATGATCAGGACTGTTAGTTTTGACTTTATTATCATCTTCCTGCTCTTCATCTTCCCCGTCATCGCTTGTATCATCATCACTGTCACTACTTGTACCGCTGCCTGCAATTGTTTGTTTTTATAGTTTATGGCAAATCTCCGGCTAACTATTCGTAGAGGAAGACTTTCGGATGCCCGTCTGAGTAGTATTTCAGGCACGGACGGACACCCCTGTAGAACCTTTTGACACCCAGTTAGAACCACCGACCTTTCGACACCCCGGCAGAACCATCGACCTTTCGACACCCGGGTAAAACCATCGACCTTTCGACACCCGGGTATAACCATCGACCTTTCGACACCCGGGTAAAACCATCGACCTTTCGCAAGCCGTGATGGTGCAGTAGTAATGCGGTCTCTTCAAGAGAGGCCCGGAGTTTGCGCCCAGCTGGAGTCGTTCCGATTGTGAACTTAGACAAGGCATTAAAATCCCACATTGACTCTTCTCTCTCCCTCATGGCGGTGGAATACCATCAGGAATGAGGTCTCGAGAGCGATTAATCTAAAGTTATAAAAACTTATTTTGCAATGGAGCTAAAATAAACGTGTATATAGTCAAACCTGTGCTAGTGGTCACCTCTATTAAGCAACCAACCTGTATTAAGCAGCCAGTTTCCAGATTCCCAATATGTTGTTTTATTATACATCTGCCATCTATTAAGCAGCCACCTGTGCCAAGCAGCCACTCTCTGTGATTCCCTTGGCTGGCTGCTTAAGGCAGGTTTAACTAAACTAACATGCTATATATATAAACACTTGTACAATTATACTAACCGGACCCCTAGTAACTACATGTAATCACATCACATTATTCCTCAGACAAGGAGCACGGCCCTGTCGGGGGACATTGTGCCCTTCCTGTTCTATAAATACTACCCTGAGATTGAGTTAATATAGATGGATCTGTAGTCCAGTGGTAACACACTGTAAACACGCTGGACTGGTAATCCAGGGATCGCAGGTTCGATCCCCCGTCTGACCCTAATAAAATTAACAGTCTTTCAGATGGGACGTTAAACCGAGGTCTTGTGTCGGTGCTTTACACTGTGCACGTAAAAGAACCAGAGGAGATTCTGGAATTGGTCTCTGTCTGTATCATGCACTATCCTCCAAAATCTAAAATAACCAATCTCTTCAGGAGGCGTCGCTCATATGGGCAACCGGTAGCGACGATAAATAAACGTAAAACACACACAGTTAATATTTCATGTTTTCACTCTAATCTCCACACAAGGGACATCACAATGTCCGCAATTGTGTGCGTCTTCCCAACATGCTCTATAAATACTAACCTGAGCCCGTTTCGGTGTCAGTGTCTTCCTCTTCTTCATCCTCGGACGGAGACATCGCCGTGTCCGGGAGTTCGTGCTCATCCTCGACATGTTCTTCCTCAAACTGCTGCTTCATTTGATGTTTGACCTTCACCTTCCTCTCCTTTGACCTCTCAAAGTCGTCTTGAGACTTCGTGCCTTTACTAGAACCTGAAACAAATACAGGTGCGAAATGCCCAGAGTTTGAGCCCCGCTGGAGCAGTTACGATTGTGCCCTTAGGCAAGGCATTTAAATTCCACGTTGCCTTTTCTGTCTCCCTCGTGCCGATGGATACCATCAGGAATGAGGTCTCGAGAGTGATTAATATGAGTTGTGAGACCTTGTTTCGCAATCGAGCTAATATAAATGTGTATGAACTAAACAAATATAGATCAAGTTGTACATGCTATTAAAATGGATGATTGATTTAAATGATACAATGGCACTGCTCCAATGATGTCTCACCCTAACACCCCAAGGATGTCTCGCCCCAAGGATGTCTCGCCCCAAGGATGTCTCGCTCCAAGGATGTCTCGCCCCAAGGATGTCTCACCCAAGGATGTCTTGCCCCAAGGATGTCTCACCCTAACACCCCAAGGATGTCTCGCCCCAAGGGTGTCTTGCCCCAAGGATGTCTCGCCCCAAGGATGTCTCGCCCCAAGGGTGTCTTGCCCCAAGGATGTCTCGCCCCAAGGATGTCTCGCCCCAAGGATGTCTCACCCAAGGATGTCTCGCCCCAAGGATGTCTCACCCTAACACCCCAAGGATGTCTCGCCCCAAGGATGTCTCGCCCCAAGGGTGTCTTGCCCCAAGGATGTCTCGCCCCAAGGATATCTCGCCCCAAGGATGATTCGCCCCAAGGGTGTCTCGCCCCAAGGATGTCTCGCCCCAAGCATGATTTGCCAGGGGTGACTGATTTGTATAATTGGATGTGCATACAAAGTTTCAAAGCAATACTTTTGACGGTGGTGGTTTAGTCATTTTTACGTATAAATAATTTCTGAAATAGCACTATTTTCAAATTTCAAGGTCACTAGTATGATGGGGAGGGGGGGACTTATAGTGGGTGTAGAGAATTAATCCTTGTATGTGTTTTTCAGCCAGCCGGCGAGCTATACAGAAAGGACAGATGTCATAGACCTCTCTGAACTGTTCATACACAGTCCGATCAGTTTCTACCTGTAACTTTATTAGCTGTTCTGTGACCGTGTCTTGAATTCACATCCTTACAACCCATGGTCTCGACTGTGACTTACCGTTATCAGCTGTCCTGTGACCGTGCCTCGACTTCACATCCTTGCCACCATCTCGCCTGTCCCGACTGTGACTTACCTTTATCAGCTGTCCTATGACCGTGCCTTGACTTCACATCCTTGCCACCATCTCGCCTGTCCCGACTGTGACTTACCTTTATCAGCTGTCCTATGACCGTGCCTCGACTTCACATCCTTGCCACCATCTCGCATGTCCCGACTGTGACTTACCTTTATCAGCTGTCCTATGACCGTGCCTCGACTTCACATCCTTGCCACCATCTCGCATGTCCCTACTAAGACTTACCTTTATCAGCTGTCCTATGACCGTGCCTCGACTTCACATCCTTGCCACCATCTCGCCTGTCCCGATTGCAACTTACCTTTATCAGCTGTCCTATGACCGTGCCTCGACTTCACATCCTTGCCACCATCTCGCCTGTCCCTACTATGACTTACCGTTATCAGCTGTCCTATGACCGTGCCTCGACTTCACATCCTTGCCACCATCTCGCCTGTCCCTACTATGACTTACCGTTATCAGCTGTCCTATGACCGTGCCTAGACTTCACATCCTTGCCACCATCTCGCATGTCCCGACTGTGACTTACCTTTATCAGCTGTCCTATGACCGTGCCTCGACTTCACATCCTTGCCACCATCTCGCATGTCCCTACTAAGACTTACCTTTATCAGCTGTCCTATGACCGTGCCTAGACTTCACATCCTTGCCACCATCTCGCCTGTCCCGACTGTGACTTACCTTTATCAGCTGTCCTATGACCGTGCCTCGACTTCACATCCTTGCCACCATCTCACCTGTCCCGATTGCAACTTACCTTTATCAGCTGTCCTATGACCGTGCCTCGACTTCACATCCTTGCCACCATCTCGCCTGTCCCGACTGTGACTTACCTTTATCAGCTGTCCTATGACCGTGTCTCGACTTCACATCATTGCCACCATCTCGCCTGTCCCTACTAAGACTTACCTTTATCAGCTGTCCTATGACCGTGCCTCGACTTCACATCCTTGCCACCATCTCGCCTGTCCCTACTATGACTTACCTTTATCAGCTGTCCTATGACCGTGCCTCGACTTCACATCCTTGCCACCATCTCGCCTGTCCCGACTGTGACTTACCTTTATCAGCTGTCCTATGACCGTGCCTCGACTTCACATCCTTGCCACCATCTCGCATGTCCCTACTAAGACTTACCTTTATCAGCTGTCCTATGACCGTGCCTCGACTTCACATCCTTGCCACCATCTCGCCTGTCCCGACTGTGACTTACCTTTATCAGCTGTCCTATGACCGTGCCTCGACTTCACATCCTTGCCACCATCTCGCCTGTCCCTACTGTGACTTACCTTTATCAGCTGTCCTATGACCGTGCCTCGACTTCACATCCTTGCCACCATCTCGCCTGTCCCTACTAAGACTTACCTTTATCAGCTGTCCTATGACCGTGTCTCGACTTCACATCCTTGCCACCATCTCGCCTGTCCCGACTGTGACTTACCTTTATCAGCTGTCCTATGACCGTGCCTCGACTTCACATCCTTGCCACCATCTCGCATGTCCCTACTAAGACTTACCTTTATCAGCTGTCCTATGACCGTGCCTCGACTTCACATCCTTGCCACCATCTCGCCTGTCCCGACTGTGACTTACCTTTATCAGCTGTCCTATGACCGTGCCTCGACTTCACATCCTTGCCACCATCTCGCCTGTCCCTACTAAGACTTACCTTTATCAGCTGTCCTATGACCGTGCCTCGACTTCACATCCTTGCCACCATCTCGCCTGTCCCTACTGTGACTTACCTTTATCAGCTGTCCTATGACCGTGCCTCGACTTCACATCCTTGCCACCATCTCGCCTGTCCCTACTGTGACTTACCTTTATCAGCTGTCCTATGACCGTGCCTCGACTTCACATCCTTGCCACCATCTCGCCTGTCCCTACTAAGACTTACCTTTATCAGCTGTCCTATGACCGTGCCTCGACTTCACATCCTTGCCACCATCTCGCATGTCCCTACTAAGACTTACCTTTATCAGCTGTCCTATGACCGTGCCTCGACTTCACATCCTTGCCACCATCTCGCATGTCCCTACTAAGACTTACCTTTATCAGCTGTCCTATGACCGTGCCTCGACTTCACATCCTTGCCACCATCTCGCCTGTCCCTACTGTGACTTACCTTTATCAGCTGTCCTATGACCGTGCCTCGACTTCACATCCTTGCCACCATCTCGCATGTCCCTACTAAGACTTACCTTTATCAGCTGTCCTATGACCGTGTCTCGACTTCACATCCTTGCCACCATCTCGCCTGTCCCGACTGTGACTTACCTTTATCAGCTGTCCTATGACCGTGCCTCGACTTCACATCCTTGCCACCATCTCGCCTGTCCCTACTGTGACTTACCTTTATCAGCTGTCCTATGACCGTGCCTCGACTTCACATCCTTGCCACCATCTCGCCTGTCCCTACTAAGACTTACCTTTATCAGCTGTCCTATGACCGTGCCTCGACTTCACATCCTTGCCACCATCTCGCCTGTCCCTACTAAGACTTACCTTTATCAGCTGTCCTATGACCGTGCCTCGACTTCACATCCTTGCCACCATCTCGCATGTCCCTACTAAGACTTACCTTTATCAGCTGTCCTATGACCGTGCCTCGACTTCACATCCTTGCCACCATCTCGCCTGTCCCTACTAAGACTTACCTTTATCAGCTGTCCTATGACCGTGCCTCGACTTCACATCCTTGCCACCATCTCGCCTGTCCCGACTGTGACTTACCTTTATCAGCTGTCCTATGACCGTGCCTCGACTTCACATCCTTGCCACCATCTCGCCTGTCCCTACTGTGACTTACCTTTATCAGCTGTCCTATGACCGTGCCTCGACTTCACATCCTTGCCACCATCTCGCCTGTCCCTACTAAGACTTACCTTTATCAGCTGTCCTATGACCGTGTCTCGACTTCACATCCTTGCCACCATCTCGCCTGTCCCTACTAAGACTTACCTTTATCAGCTGTCCTATGACCGTGCCTCGACTTCACATCCTTGCCACCATCTCGCCTGTCCCGACTGTGACTTACCTTTATCAGCTGTCCTATGACCGTGTCTCGACTTCACATCCTTGCCACCATCTCGCCTGTCCCAACTGTGACTTACCTTTATCAGCTGTCCTATGACCGTGCCTCGACTTCACATCCTTGCCACCATCTCGCCTGTCCCGACTGTGACTTACCTTTATCAGCTGTCCTATGACCGTGCCTCGACTTCACATCCTTGCCACCATCTCGCCTGTCCCAACTGTGACTTACCTTTATCAGCTGTCCTATGACCGTGCCTCGACTTCACATCCTTGCCACCATCTCGCCTGTCCCGACTGTGACTTACCTTTATCAGCTGTCCTATGACCGTG
>JABXNX010001082.1:0-13735 GCA_014843695.1 Archivesica marissinica
CAGTACTCCACACCGCCACGCAGTACTCCACACCGCCACACAGTACTCTCCACACTGCCACGCAGTATTCCACACCGCCACGCAGTACTCCACACAGCCACGCAGTACTCCACACCGCCACACAGTACTCCACACCGCCACGCAGTACTCCACACCGCCACGCAGTACTCCACACCGCCACGCAGTACTCCACACCGCCACACAGTACTCCACACCGCCACACAATACTCCACACCGCCACACAGTACTTCACACCGCCACACCGTACTCCACACCGCCACACAGTACTCCACACCGCCACGCAGTACTCCACACCGCCACGCAGTACTCCACACCGCCACACAGTACTCCACACCGCCACGCCAAACCCGAACTAAAGTCACCAGCAAATTGCGTCTTATTACTTCTTGAGGGCAGTACGCTAAAAGCGACTCGTATTTTTATGTATGTTTGTACCTTTAAAAATAAAGTTTGATTCTCCTCATTTGAAATGGACTCGATGCCATGAAGTAATTTATGGGAACTCAGTGGATGGTATGCACGAGTATCGGAAACTAATAGAATACGCTCATTCCCGTGCAACGTTACGGTTCTATGTATTTGCGGATTTATTCAGTCACTCGTTTGTTTACAAGGTTTGCTCCACGCTTGATAAGAACAGCCATCGTACACATTGACTTGTCTGAAGATGGGAACACGTCCCGGACTGACGTCATTTTGCTATTGACATGTTGATCACATACGCTTGGGGTCTTGACAAATGGTGTCGGATCCCAAACCAAAGCTTTTTATTTATTTTAAGAACAATTTGATGCACGATAGGCTTGACACTGTACATACAAATTGTTTAGGCCATATCCATAAAAATGACACCCCGTTACTATCACAAGACTTGTGTCCGATTAGCACAGTGGTTAGCGCGCTCGCTTCTCTTCTCACCAATGTAACACGGGTTCGATCCTCGGACCGGGAAGTATGTGAGATAGTACGGTGGTCGCCAGATCGGACAGGTGGGTTTCCTCATGGTACTCCGGTTTCCTCACACACGAATGACCACATTTACGCTTTCATCTGAGCCAACGAGATTGATTAATACAGGTTGTTAAAACTTGTTTCGCAATCGTTGTAAAAATAAACAAAGTTTACCACCCCCCCCCCCCAAACACTTATGTATAAACGTACTTTCAAAAACCATATGTGTATTTATGTCAACAGGAACATAGATTTGTGAATAAAAACCCCACCCCTCTCCACCGGTCATATAAACTCGTCCGTTTAATGCCGGTTTTGAATAGGTCGACACTGTTCGTATGTGACGGAAATTGCCGACGGTTAGCACATTGAACATGGGTGACTACTTGTCACTGAGTTAGTGTTCTGTATTGTTTGTGCATGTCCAATCGTTGTGTCCATTGTATGCATCTGAATGAGAGATTATATGAAAGGATTAAATGCATTGTTCCCAGGGCCAATACCATAAGTGATCTCTTACGAGACATACGTGACATGTATCCACCAGATTGTGTCAGTACTCTGTCAGAAGAAAAAGAAGTAAGACGATACGAATGCATTGTGGACTTGTAAGCAATACTGTTTAATATTGTTGTGTATTTACACGGTGGTTTCATCCCCGGTTCGAGGGTACTCGCTTTTGCCGGTTAGGCGAGACTAGAAAAGGTCGTCAACCCGGATGACCTTTGTACCTCGGACGATCCGAATATAAGGCGGGACGAAGCCGAATGAGAACGGATGATACTAGACGATACTGAAAGATACTAATAGACACTTGGATTACGGAAACGTGTATAAGGCGGTTAGTTACAATACTCTTGTAATGTAGGCTTTTAACGCAAAGCTATATATTATACTAGCTTTGATAGTATGGTAGCATATAGGTATATAGATAGAAATATATACTAAAATGGCGCTGCGAGCAAATTATCGAATATGCAGCCTGCTTAGTTTCGATTTATGAGACAAAATGGCGGGCGTCCATTTTTTTTTATTTCAAGGTCATCGCATTTAATTTTTTTTTTTTTGGCAATTAGTTGGTTTACATGTAGCAGCGGGGCATTGGAATTACATTCCTAATGCTGCAATGCTCTGCTATGAGCTTTACTTAAACCTTTTGGCATATTTACAAGAGAAATAAGAATTAACGACCGCACAAAAATAGCAAAATACTTGACCGCGAATACTGTTTTGCATTTGAATCTGCCGCCTATAGCATGGATAACTCTTGTATATATAACACACGGGATGTGGATGGCCATACGTCGGGTTTACTATCACGAGTTGAGGCCGAATGCTCATTCTTAGTGTGGTTATGCAGGGAGTTGTGCTGGCGGTAGGCAAATGTTGTACCCTCGTGTGTCTTGTAAGTTTTTTTTCCTTTCTGTCTATTTATATGGAATGCAGTGTGGCTGTTGGAATTTCCGCCCAAGTAATACACGCAGCTATACTTCATTGGCAATTATCTCAATAAATATTGGTGTTCTGTACTGCTGATACAAATTATTTGTTATTCTAACATTAAGACATTTATAGGTTGTGGCACCTTTGTAGTTGTTGGTGGTGTCGCCAAGGCTTAATATTAGTCCCTATGCACAATATATCCTTGGCTGTTTCAGCTAGGAGTTATTCAATAGGACTTTAGAGCCCGGCGGACTTCCACATTATGCTGTTGCACATTGTAATATGTCTAAATAATGACTATTTGGTCTTGTCATTCATTAATTGTTTTCCAATCCATGTCGACTTGTGGGACCTGGCGCATGCTTATCGTTATACCGCAATCGATGTTTTGGTTACGTCTATGTCAGTTTGGGGGAACCGGATATAATACCATGTCCGTACCGAAACCGATGTTTTGGTTACGTCTTTGCCGGCTCGAGGCAGCTGGCTTAGGCCTATCTATTTATATCGCAACCGATGTTTTAGTTGCATCTATGTCAACTTGCAGAGCGTACTGCAACCGATGGCATGGCTGGATCTTTTTCAACTTGTGGAGTTTGTTTTGGGTTTGGGCAGGGAGGTACCCATCTCAACTTGCGGGGTTCTTCAGCGGCTGGCATGGCTGCATCTGTCTCAACTTGTGGAGGTCCTGCATCCGTTGACTCATTATGGATAGATTAGTCCGACATGCTGTTTTATTTTGTACAACATATTTCCCATGGACTGAATTTGCATAGGCATGTCTACATTTATTATGAATATTTGGCACTCTAAATCATTTCCATTCTGTATGTCAACGAACTATGACAACTCGAGCAGTAAGTGCAGACACTCCTAAACGGGGCTTTATTGAGTTAATGCAGTATTTGACATAGTATCATTAGTTATTTTAATTAACAATGTAGCAATTGTAAGTGGAATAATTTCTGATATGGATTTTGCCAGATCTGGTTACCTAATGTGAAACTGTTGTAATGACTAAAGCAGATTATTTATTTAAATAGTGGCTTACATTCAGACATTTAGTGAACAGGGTACACAGTTATGGCCAAATTTTATTATAATTCACTTGGGACGAATGTTCATGAATAACGGTTGATCAGAGATATTTCCTAACGGGTATCTATTTTTTGGATTAAATATGATAGAACACTAAATAAGTGTTTTCGGAAATATCTAGAAAATTGACCATCTTAAAACCCCATCTTAAAACCCTCTTCATTCTCTTTTTCGTATCAACACAGGCGCGGAAGCCCATTCAGACATGGAAGGCTGGATAACTCCAGTTTTCAGCATTTTTTGTAAATGCTCCTCCTCCTCATTAACAAACAATGTCCATAATCAGGACACACACACACATGCACGCCTTAGCACGGCATCCATTATCTCAAGAACGATGAGTTAGCTCGTGGTACAACATAATTAAATTACCGTACAGCAGCGATTCTGGTAAGATGCTTTATTACTTATATTTGGTATCATTCAGGGGCGTAGCTTGGCTGGAATCGATGTGTAGGCCAACATAAAACTAAGACGGGAGGGGGTCCGGGGGTCGTCCCCAGGTAAACTATTAATAGCGTACATAATTTAAATCTGGCCTGACGATGTTTGTTGCAGATTTTGCATTTTTATTTTTTCGATTTTTCGGGGGAAAGTGTAGGCCACGTCCTACACGGCCTATAGGAAGCTACACCAATGTCAATAGTGTCGACCTCGTTTTTTGTCAGATTCATTGTCTAAATAATCATGTCATACATTTTGTTAACATCCATTTGTTTCGCATACCTAGTCAGTCACTTGGCATGGAGCTAGGACGCAATAAAGGAGACCATTGACCCCTGACCCTCCTCCCCACACATCCGTCGCCGACCAGATATGGTATAAGACCATTTTGATGGCAAATTTCAATTTCTGTAGATATATGGGGTAGCTCTGGTGTGCTATATGTTCTCATATATTGTGGCCCAGCTCCACACAGAGTGCCTGTGGTCAGGTGCGGTTTACAGGGTTAGCATTATGTAGCGTTGTACCTCATCTCATGTATTGGTGCATTCTGATGCATGTTCAGTGTTTTTGTGCCAAATAACAGTGAATTATATATAATATAAATATGGCATGATCGAAGGCATACGCAATGATACATATTCTAATAATACTAGTATACATACAGTACGGATGAAAATATGTTGATTTACAGGCACATGCACAGTAGGGGTGTGACTGGTGCATACGCACCTCCTTCTAAATATGTCGAGGCCCGCTTTTTCCCATTAAATTAATTAATATTTTAATTTCGTAAATCAACATTATGAAGCCCAAATACCATAGTATTGCTACACATTCACCCAATATATGAGTGTTGCCTAGTTTTCTATATATTAAGTTTAAGTACAATATATACACAAGAAATATATTGATCCAAAGCATCAACGGCTCTCAGGCATTGAGGTTTTAAAAATGTTCAGTCTCGCCCCTGAAAAATATTGCCCACCACCCTATGCAACACCTGTACTGTGTTAACCAGCGGTGTTAGCGTGAACATTTTGCCAATTTGTAGGCATATCGTAGTGTATTGAATTTGGGAGTTGGGGGGTAGGCGCTAGTGTTATTTTATCTCAACTATGGTTCCTCAAATTGTGATAATGTTGTTAGGGGTCCCATAATATACATTGCCGTACATAGTAAAATGGGAGTAGTGTTCTTATTATGTAAAATAACTCTTGGAATGACATTATGCTACTTTTCATCTTTCAATTATTTGTCTATGGTGATTTCTGTCTTGGCCTATGTGGCTATGCTCAACTCCGACTGGTTAGCAACAATACCACTGTCGACGAAAGTTTGAGGGGCGGGTATATAAGTATGAGGTTGTCCATACACATCCCATAACAGAAGGATCTGTAATACAGTGGTAACTGATCCCCCGTCTGACACTAATAAAATTAAGTCTTTCAGATGGGACGTTAAGCCGAGGTCTCGTGTCGGTGCTTTACACCGTGCACGTAAAAGAACCAGGATACTCTGACATGAGTCTCTGTCTGTATCATGCACTATCCTCCAATTTTAATACACTCAAAATGTAAACCTTGCATATCCATTAGCCATCTCCTCGTGCATTATTGGGCCGACTGCTTTCATATTGTCTGTCTGTCTGTCTGTCTGTCTGTCTGTCTGTCTGTCTGTCTTGTCTGTCTTGTCTGTCTTGTCTGTCTGTCTGTCTTGTCTTGTCTGTCTGTCTGTCTTGTCTGTCTTGTCTGTCTGTCTGTCTGTCTGCATTTACACTGTCTATTCCTAAGTGATTGTGGTAGCCGCCTGTTAATAGCATTTAAACACTGTCTATTCCTAAGTGATTGTGGTATCCGCCTGTTAGTAGCATTTAAACACTGTCTATTCCTAAGTGATTGTGGTAGCCGCCGGTTAATAGCATTTAAACACTGTCTATTCCTAAGTGATTGTGGTAGCCGCCGGTTAGTAGCATTTAAACACTGTCTATTCCTAAGTGATTGTGGTAGCCGCCGGTTAGTAGCATTTAAACACTGTCTATTCCTAAGTGATTGTGGTAGCCGCCGGTTAGTAGCATTTAAACACTGTCTATTCCTAAGTGATTGTGGTAGCCGCCGGTTAATAGCATTTAAACACTGTCTATTCCTAAGTGATTGTGGTAGCCGCCTGTTAGTAGCATTTAAACACTGTCTATTCCTAAGTGATTGTGGTAGCCGCCGGTTAATAGCATTTAAACACTGTCTATTCCTAAGTGATTGTGGTATCCGCCTGTTAGTAGCATTTAAACACTGTCTATTCCTAAGTGATTGTGGTAGCCGCCTGTTAGTAGCATTTAAACACTGTCTATTCCTAAGTGATTGTGGTAGCCGCCGGTTAATAGCATTTAAACACTGTCTATTCCTAAGTGATTGTGGTAGCCGCCTGTTAGTAGCATTTAAACACTGTCTATTCCTAAGTGATTGTGGTAGCCGCCGGTTAATAGCATTTAAACACTGTCTATTCCTAAGTGATTGTGGTAGCCGCCGGTTAATAGCATTTAAACACTGTCTATTCCTAAGTGATTGTGGTAGCCGCCGGTTAATAGCATTTAAACACTGTCTATTCCTAAGTGATTGTGGTAGCCGCCGGTTAGTAGCATTTAAACACTGTCTGCTCCTACATGATTATGGATAGCTGCCTATTAGTAGCATTTAAACACTGTCTGCTCCTACGTGATTATGGATAGCTGCCTATTAGTAGCATTTAAACACTGTCTGCTCCTACGTGATATGGATAGCTGCATATTAGTAGCATTTAAACACTTTCTGATTCTACGTGATTGTGGTAGCTGACTGTTAGTAGCATTTAAGCACTCTCTGCTCCTACGTGACTATGGATAGTTTGTTGTTAGTAGCATTTAAACACTGTCTATTTCTACGTGATTGTGGTAGCACGCCGGTTAGTAGCATTTAAACACTGTCTGCTCCTACGTGATTATGGTAGCTGCCTATTAGTAGCATTTAAACACTGTCTGCTCCTACGTGATTATGGTAGCTGCCTATTAGTAGCATTTAAACACTGTCTGCTCCTACGTGATATGGATAGCTGCATATTAGTAGCATTTAAACACTTTCTGATTCTACGTGATTGTGGTAGCTGACTGTTAGTAGCATTTAAGCACTCTCTGCTCCTACGTGACTATGGTAGTTTGTTGTTAGTAGCATTTAAACACTGTCTATTCCTAAGTGATTGTGGTAGCCGCCGGTTAGTAGCATTTAAACACTGTCTGCTCCTACATGATTATGGATAGCTGCCTATTAGTAGCATTTAAACACTGTCTGCTCCTACGTGATTATGGATAGCTGCCTATTAGTAGCATTTAAACACTTTCTGATTCTACGTGATTGTGGTAGCTGACTGTTAGTAGCATTTAAGCACTCTCTGCTCCTACGTGATATGGATAGCTTGTTATTAGTAGCATTTAAACACTGTCTATTCCTACGTGATTGTGGTAGCTGCCTGTTAGTAGCATTTAAGCACTCTCTGCTCCTACGTGATTATGGATAGCTTGTTATTAGTAGCATTTAAACACTGTCTGTTCCTACGTGATTGTGGTAGCTGCCTGTTAGTAGCATTTAAACACTGTCTGCTCCTACGTGATTATGGATATCTTGTTATTAGTAGCATTTAAACACTGTCTGCTCCTACCTGATTATGGATAGCTTGTTATTAGTAGCATTTAAACACCGTCTATTCCTACGTGATCGTGGTAGCTGCCTGTTAGTAGCATTCAATCACCTGGTACATGTATTAATGGTAATGTCGGTATCTGTTTAGTGTGTAAGGGCAATAGTATACCTGGATTGTGCATTCTTTTGACATTTCTATTTCTGTATATTTTCAGTCTTGATGACAATGAAGGAAGGATTGCAAACATGAAGACCAGAAATGTAGGTGTTTTATCAAACCAACTTTCGTTAAGATTTAATATATTTTGTATTTGTATATTATAGAACTCGGGCGACTTTGTGTGGAATTGGAGCAGTTGTGAGTACAAACATTTATTACGTTGTGCATTATGTGTTATTTGTTCGTTTGTTCGTTATGTTTGTACTGCAGTATGTAGATTTGTCTATGTGTTGTGTGTTATGCTTGATGCATTGTATAGATTGGTTTTGTGTCATTAACCTGAACAATTATTAATGTTTTATTGAAAAATTATCTTTATAGGTTCTGACGTCTCGTCAGTGTGTGGATCTGTGCATGGAATCGACCGCCCGTGACATTCAATCACCTGATACATGTAGTAATGGTAATGTCGGTATCTGTTTAGTGTGTAAGGGCAATAGCATACATGGATTGTGCATTCTTTTGACACTTCTATTTCTGTATATTTTCAGTCTTGATGACAATGAAGGAAGGATTGCAAACATGCAGACCAGAAATGTATGTGTTTTATCAAACCAACTTTCGTTAAGATTTAATATATTTTGTATTTGTATATTATAGAACTCGGGCGACTTTGTGTGGAATTGGAGCAGTTGTGAGTACAAACATTTACAATTAACTATGTTGTACATTATGTGTTATTTGTTCGTTTGTTCGTTATGTTTGTACTGCAGTATGTATATTTGTCTATGTGTTGTGTGTTATGCTTGATGCATTGTAAAGATTTGTTGTGTGTCATTAACCTGAACAATTATTAATGTTTTATTGAAAAATTATCTTTATAGGTTCTGACGTTTCGTCAGTGTGTGGATCTGTGCATGGAATCGACCGCCCGTGACATTCAATCACCTGATACATGTAGTAATGGTAATGTCGGTATCTGTTTATTGTGTAAGGGCAATAGCATACATGGATTGTGCATTCTTTTGACACTTCTATTTCTGTATATTTTCAGTCTTGATGACAATGAAGGAAGCATTGCAAACATGCAGACCAGAAATGTAGATTGGTTTTGTGTCATTAACCTGAACAATTATTAATGTTTTATTGAATTATTATCATAGGTACTGACGTCTCATCAGTGTGTGGAGCTGTACATGGAATAGACAGCTAGTGACATTCAATCACCTTGTACATGTATCTGTTTATTTGGTAATGGTAATAACATCCCTGGATTGTGCATTCTTTGGACACTTCTATTTTGTATATTTTCAGTCTTGGTGACAATGAAGGAGAGATTGCAAACATGAATACCAGAAATGTAGGTGTTGTGGGAGGTGAAACCAAATCTTCATTAAGATTTAATATGGTTTGTATTTATATATTATAGAAATCGGTACTGGCGTCCCGTCATATGGAATCTGAGCTATCGACCGGCAATGATATTCAATTCCGGAAATGCATCAGTGCTGTATCGTCGATGCCCATTGGATAAATTATGAGGTAATTGTCTCTACAAATTTACCGATGATATAGAACATTCTGCTGTCCCAAGTGATCTAACCAGGCAGTCAGAGATACAGACTACAGACAACTGGTTTACACTCCTGAAGCCATCGGAGTGAAACAGGGTATATATTGATTATATTGTTGCTGTAAATGTTCATATGAATGTGTTGCTCTGGTTGCATACAACTCGATTGTCAAATGAAGTGAGTTCCCGGTGCATGTCTCAAATCACACGCCCGCAAACAAATTTGCAAACCTACAGCTCTCCCAACGTATTGAACCTGCATTTGATTATGTTTGCAGGGCATAGAGGATATTTGTGTTTGTGTAAGATAGGATTTTATTTCTTCACGTGATCCCCATGTTTCGCCGATCACTAATATAATTTTATTTAAAATTAAATTAAACACTACATACAAAACAAATTCATTAGAATATATTAATTCATAATTAACTGTTTGATTGTCTGTCAGATAAGAGCTACAATGGTACACCCGACCACGGAGGAATTCGAAACTCGAGCAGTGACAATGAAGGAAGAAATGATTGCAAACTCGGAAGACCAGAAATGCGTTATGAAAGTGAAAACAACTTTTTGGTATTTATAGTTGTATTATTAAATTGTCATCAAATTATACTAATGTGATACACGCGTGAATCTAGTTTATACTGGCATCTAAAGATCTGTATATAGAAACTGTTGCCCTCAATTTGTGATTAACGTGTCAAAGGTTTCTGTTTCCGGCATGTTTCATCAGTTCTAAGATGAGATATACACTAATTCCATGTTGGTTTGTTTTTGTCTACAGGTGAATTGTGAGAGAATTTGTTTTAACAAATTGCATTGCATGACATTGGTTTTCACAATGATTCTTAAGTTGCCGTTATGATATATTATGACAATCTGTGTTTATTCCGCTTCTAATCTAAGAGGAGTGAAACACTTAACAGGGTATATATTGATTAGATTGTTGCTGGTTTTCACCAGTTTTATTGTTGGAATACGGTTGGTTGTTGCTAGTCGCATTCAGAACAAGTCCTCTATGATATTGCCTTCACACCACTTGCATTAATTGTAAACCTACATGTTTTTCGGTAGTCCATGGCCAAAGTCGCTAGCTCACATCTCTGGTTTACATCATTGGAACAGACACCAAGAATATACATCATTGGAACAGACACCAATAGTCTACATCATTGGAACAGTCACCTAGCGTCTACATCTTTGGAACAGTCACATAGCGTCAACATCATTGGAACAGTCACATAGTGTCTACATCATTGGAACAGTCACATAGCGTCTATATCATTGGAACAGTCACCTAGCGTCTACATCATTGGAACAGTAACCTAGCGTCTACATCATTGGAACAGTCACCAAGAGTCAACATCATTGGAACAGTCACCAAGCGTCTACATCATTGGAACAGTCACCAAGCGTCTACATCATTGGAACAGTCACCAAGCGTCTACATCATTGGAACAGTAACCTAGCGTCTACATCATTGGAACAGTCACCTATCGTCTACATCATTGGAACAGTCACCTAGCGTCTACATTCTAGATAACAGTCACATAGCGTCTACATCATTGGAACAGTCACCTAGCGTCTACATCATTGGAACAGTCACCTAGCGTCTACATCATTGGAACAGTCACCTAGCGTCTACATCATTGGAACAGTCACCTAGCGTCTACACCATTGGAACAGTAACCTAGCGTCTACATCATTGGAACAGTCACCAATCGTCTACATCATTGGAACAGTCACCTAGAGTCTACATTATTGGAACAGTCACCTAGCGTCTACATCATTGGAACAGTCACCTAGCGTCTACATCATTGGAACAGTCACCTAGCGTCTACATCATTGGAACAGTCACCAAGCGTCTACATTATTGGAACAGTCACCAAGAGTCTACATCATTGGAACAGTCACCTAGCGTCTACATCATTGGAACAGTCACCCAACTTCTACATCATAGGAACAGTCACATAGCGTCTACATCATTGGAACAGTCACCAATAGTCTACATCATTGGAACAGTCACCTAGCGTCTACACCATTGGAACAGTCACCTAGCGTCTACATCATTGGAACAGATATCAAGAGTCTACATAATTGGAACAGTCACCTAGCGTCTACATCATTGGAACAGTCGCCTAGCGTCTACACCATTGGAACAGTCACCTAGCGTCTACATCATTGGAACAGTCACATAGCGTCTACATCATTGGAACAGTCACCTAGCGTCTACATCATTGGAACAGTCACCAAGCGTCTACATCATTGGAACAGTCACCTAGCGTCTACACCATTGGAACAGTCACCAAGCGTCTACATCATTGGAACAGTCACCTAGCGTCTACATCATTGGAACAGTCACCTAGCGTCTACATCATTGGAACAGTCACCTAGCGTCTACATCATTGGAACAGTCACCAAGCGTCTACATCATTGGAACAGTCACCAAGAGTCTACATTATTGGAACAGTCACCTAGCGTCTACACCATTGGAACAGTCACCTAGCGTCTACACCATTGGAACAGTCACCTAGCGTCTACATCATTGGAACAGTCACCAAGCGTCTACATCATTGGAACAGTCACCAAGAGTCTACACCATTGGAACAGTCACCTAGCGTCTACATCATTGGAACAGTCACCTAGCGTCTACATCATTGGAACAGTCACCCAGCGTCTACATCATAGGAACAGTCACATAGCGTCTACATCATTGGAACAGTCACCAAGAGTCTACATCATTGGAACAGTCACCTAGCGTCTACACCATTGGAACAGTCACCTAGCGTCTACATCATTGGAACAGATACCAAGAGTCTACATAATTGGAACAGTCACCTAGCGTCTACATCATTGGAACAGTCACCTAGCGTCTACACCATTGGAACAGTCACCTAGCGTCTACATCATTGGAACAGTCACCTAGCGTCTACATCATTGGAACAGTCACCTAGCGTCTACATCATTGGAACAGTCACCAAGCGTCTACATTATTGGAACAGTCACCTAGCGTCTACATCATTGGAACAGTCACCAAGCGTCTACATCATTGGAACAGTCACCAAGCGTCTACATCATTGGAACAGTCACCTAGCGTCTACATCATTGGAACAGTCACCTAGCGTCTACATCATTGGAACAGTCACCTAGCGTCTACATCATTGGAACAGTCACCTAGCGTCTACATCATTGGAACAGTAACCTAGCGTCTACATCATTGGAACAGTCACCAAGCGTCTACATCATTGGAACAGTCACCTAGCGTCTACATCATTGGAACAGTCACCTAGCGTCTACATCATTGGAACAGTCACCTAGCGTCTACATCATTGGAACAGTCACATAGCGTCTACATCATTGGAACAGTCACCAAGCGTCTACATCATTGGAACAGTCACCAAGAGTCTACATTATTGGAACAGTCACCTAGCGTCTACACCATTGGAACAGTCACCTAGCGTCTACACCATTGGAACAGTCACCTAGCGTCTACATCATTGGAACAGTCACCTAGCGTCTACATCATTGGAACAGTCACCAAGCGTCTACACCATTGGAACAGTCACCTAGCGTCTACATCATTGGAACAGTCACCTAGCGTCTACATCATTGGAACAGTCACCTAGCGTCTACATCATTGGAACAGTCACCTAGCGTCTACATCATTGGAACAGTCACCTAGCGTCTACATCATTGGAACAGTCACCTAGCGTCTACATCATTGGAACAGTCACCTAGCGTCTACATCATTGGAACAGTCACCTAGCGTCTACATCATTGGAACAGTCACCTAGCGTCTACATCATTGGAACAGTCACCTAGCGTCTACATCATTGGAACAGTCACATAGCGTCTACATCATTGGAACAGTCACCTAGCGTCTACATCATTGGAACAGTCACATAGCGTCTACATCATTGGAACAGTCACCTAGCGTCTACATCATTGGAACAGTCACCTAGAGTCTACATCATGGAACAGTCGCATAGCGTCTACATCATTGGAACAGTCACCTAGCGTCTACATCATTGGAACAGTCACCTAGCGTCTACATCATTGGAACAGTCACCTAGCGTCTACATCATTGGAACAGTCACCTAGCGTCTACATCATTGGAACAGTCACCTAGCGTCTACATCATTGGAACAGTCACCTAGCGTCTACATCATTGGAACAGTAACCTAGCGTCTACATCATTGGAACAGTCACCTAGCGTCTACATCATTGGAACAGTCACCTAGCGTCTACATCATTGGAACAGTCACCTAGCGTCTACATCATTGGAACAGTCACCTAGCGTCTACATCATTGGAACAGTCACATAGCGTCTACATCATTGGAACAGTCACCTAGCGTCTACATCATTGGAACAGTCAC
>JABXNX010001083.1:0-13728 GCA_014843695.1 Archivesica marissinica
TAGATATTGTTACTGTTAAGAAATTTCGTGTATGTTTAGCCCGTTTACGTTTATCGTCACACAGACTTTTTATTGAAACTGGTCGATGGACAAAACCATTAAGTACACCAGTAAACGAAAGAAAATGTAACTCATGTAATAGTCTAGAAGATGAATTTCACTTTGTATTAGAATGTAACTTGTATTGTGATTTGAGAAAGCTGTTTATTCCGAGATATTACTGGAGGCGTCCCAATATGCATACATTTGTTGAATTAATTAATAGTGAACATAAACAGGTTATTAAAAATTTAAGTATATATATAGAAAAATCATTTACCCTTAGGACAAATGAGTTGTATACTAATTAATAGTATAATTAATTAATAGTGAAAATAAACAGGTTATTAAAAATTTAAGTATATATATAGAAAAATCATTTACCCTTAGGACAAATGAGTTGTATACTAGATAATAACGTGTTAGATTATAATATGTTATATGATAAGTCCAATATAATACCAATATAACTTGATGTATGTACTTTAATAGACGTCTTTCATAAACATGGTAAGCACACGTAAATGTTATTGGTGTTAAGAATGAAAGAATATACATATACTTTAGTGTCAAATATTGTGTATGGAACGTTATGTAATGCAGAAATGCTTGAAATGGTAAGGTTAGAATAAAGTAATAGAGTATACGTGTTATTTATGTTCTCCAATGTATCAAGACAATATTATATGCATATTGTACATTTTCTGTACGTTCATAACTTAACTGTATATATGAGATGCAATGTACCCACGGTAACTTGTTGGTTAGTAGAAACGAGATTGTAGTAAATTTAACACGGCCGTTTAAGTATCGACACTAGTTAAGCCTGAAACATACTTATACTCAGTTTATTAAGCTAAATTATTGTTCGTTTGATTACTTTCACATGCTATACTGTTATATCATAACGTTAAGATAAGGTATATACCATGTATATAAATATTTGCGTTAGTATTATATAATTAATTAGATATATTGATATAATGAATTGCTGTCGCCATATTTTTGTATATGTATATGTATATGTACATGTATATGTATATGTATGTGTATGTGTATATGTATATGTATGTGTATATGTATATGTATATGTGTATATGTATATGTATATGTATGTGTATGTGTATATGTATGTGTATGTGTATGTGTATATGTATGTGTATATGTATATGTATATGTACATGTATGTGTATATGTATATGTATGTGTATATGTATATGTATATGTTGTGTATATGTTATGTGTATGTGTATTTATGTGTATGTGTATGTTGGTGTATGTGTATATGTATGTTTATGTGTATTTTTGTATGTGTATGTGTATTGTATGTAGTGTATGTGTATGTGTATGTGTTATGTATGTGTATGTATATGTTGTGTATGTGTATATGTATGTGTATGGTTTGTATATGTATGTGTATATGATGTGTATGTGTATGTATGTGTATGGTTATGTATGTGTATGTGGATGTATGTGTATGTGTATATGTAGTGTATATGATATGTATGTGTATGTGTATGTGTATGTGTATATGTATGGTGTATGTGTATATGTATGTGTATATGTATGTGTATATGTATATGTATGTGTATATGTATATGTATGTGTATGTGTATGTGTATATGTATGTGTATGTGTATATGTATGTGTATATGTATATGTATGTGTATGTGTATGTGTATATGTATGTGTATATGTATATGTATATGTACATGTATGCGTATATGTATATGTATGTGTATATGTATATGTATGTGTATATGTATATGTATGTGTATATGTATATGTATATGTATGTGTATGTGTATGTGTATGTGTATGTGTATGTGTATGTGTATATGTATGTGTATGTGTATATGTATATGTATATGTATATATATATGTGTATATGTATATGTGTATATGTATATGTATGTGTATGTGTATATGTATGTGTATGTGTATATGTATATGTATGTGTATATGTATGTGTATGTGTATATGTATATGTATGTGTATGTGTATATGTATGTGTATATGTATATGTATATTTGTTTTGTATGTGTATATGTATGTGTATTTTTGTATGTGTATATGATATGTATGTGTATGGTATGATGTGTATATGTATATGTATGTGTATATGTATGTGTATATGTATGTGTATATGTATATGTATATGTATGTGTATGTGTATATGTATGTGTATGGTATGTGTATGTGTATGTGTATATGTATGTGTATGTGTATGGTATATGTATGTGTATGTGTATGTGTATGGTATATGTATGTGTATGTGTATATGTATGTGTATGTGTATGTGTATAGTATGTGTATGTGTATATGTATATGTATATGTATATGTATGTGTATATGTATATGTATGTGTATGTGTATGTGTATGTGTATGTGTATGTGTATGTGTATGTGTACATGTATATGTATATGTATATGTATGTGTATGTGTATATGTATATGTACATGTATGCCACATGGGTCTGAGACCTTCTGGATTTAAACAAATAAAACTTTGAACTTTGTCAAACTAGTATTTCACGACGTCCAACCACACAGATACACGAGGTATAGAAAAACATATGGATAAGCCTCAGATAACTTGCTGAGGAACTGAACAACTATTGCTGGGGTGTTAAACGCGAGTCTGTATGGACAAATTGTTCGACTTTGCATTCATTTTGATTTGTATAATGTTGAGAGCCTCATGGTAGATTAACTTTTGCCAAATGAGTTTTCTTGTAAAATAAAGTATTCACTTCAATATAAACAACACAGTATAAAACTTTACAACACAGCAGTATATGTAAAGCCTAACATAAACAACACAGCAGCAGCAGCATATGTATAGCCTAACATAAACAACACAGCAGCAGCAGCAGTATATGTATAGCCTAACATAAACAACACAGCAGCAGCAGCATATGTATAGCCTAACATAAACAACACAGCAGCAGCAGCATATGTATAGCCTAACATAAACAACACAGCAGCAGCAGCAGCACATGTATAGCCTAACATAAACAACACAGCAGCAGCACATGTATAGCCTAACATAAACAACACAGCAGCAGCAGCACATGTATAGCCTAACATAAACAACACAGCAGCAGCAGCACATGTATAGCCTAACATAAACAACACAGCAGCAGCAGCATATGTATAGCCTAACATAAACAACACAGCAGCAGCAGCACATGTATAGCCTAACATAAACAACACAGCAGCAGCAGTATATGTATAGCCTAACATAAACAACACAGCAGTATATGTATAGCCTAACATAAACAACACAGCAGCAGTATATGTATAGCCTAACATAAACAACACAGCAGCAGTATATGTATAGCCTAACATAAACAACACAGCAGCAGCAGCATATGTATAGCCTAACATAAACAACACAGCAGCAGCAGCATATGTATAGCCTAACATAAACAACACAGCAGCAGCAGTATATGTATAGCCTAACATAAACAACACAGCAGCAGTATATGTATAGCCTAACATAAACAACACAGCAGCAGCAGTATATGTATAGCCTAACATAAACAACACAGCAGCAGCAGTATATGATAGCCTAACATAAACAACACAGCAGCAGCAGTATATGTATAGCCTAACATAAACAACACAGCAGCAGCAGGTATATGTATAGCCTAACATAAACAACACAGCAGCAGCAGCAGTATATGTATAGCCTAACATAAACAACACAGCAGCAGCAGCATATGTATAGCCTAACATAAACAACACAGCAGCAGCAGCATATGTATAGCCTAACATAAACAACACAGCAGCAGCAGTATATGTATAGCCTAACATAAACAACACAGCAGCAGCATATGTATAGCCTAACATAAACAACACAGCAGCAGCATATGTATAGCCTAACATAAACAACACAGCATATGTATAGCCTAACATAAACAACACAGCAGCAGCAGAGATGTATAGCCTAACATAAACAACACAGCAGAGATATGTATAGCCTAACATAAACAACACAGCAGCAGCAGCATATGTATAGCCTAACATAAACAACACAGCAGCAGTATATGTATAGCCTAACATAAACAACACAGCAGCAGCAGTTATGTATAGCCTAACATAAACAACACAGCAGCAGCAGTATATGTATAGCCTAACATAAACAACACAGCAGCAGCAGGTTATGTATAGCCTAACATAAACAACACAGCAGCAGGTTATGTATAGCCTAACATAAACAACACAGCAGCAGCAGTATATGTATAGCCTAACATAAACAACACAGCAGGGTTATGTATAGCCTAACATAAACAACACAGCAGCAGCATATGTATAGCCTAACATAAACAACACAGCAGCAGCAGCAGTATATGTATAGCCTAACATAAACAACACAGCAGCAGCATATGTATAGCCTAACATAAACAACACAGCAGCAGCATATGTATAGCCTAACATAAACAACACAGCAGCAGCATATGTATAGCCTAACATAAACAACACAGCAGCAGCACATGTATAGCCTAACATAAACAACACGCAGCAGCAGCATATGTATGCCTAACATAAACAACACAGCAGCAGCAGTATATGTATAGCCTACATAAACAACAGGCAGCATATGTATAGCCTAACATAAACAACACAGCAGCAGCAGCATATGTATAGCCTAACATAAACAACACAGCAGCAGCATATGTATAGCCTAACATAAACAACACAGCAGCAGCAGCATGTATAGCCTAACATAAACAACACAGCAGGCAGCATATGTATAGCCTAGCATAAACAACACAGCAGCAGCAGCACATGTATAGCCTAACATAAACAACACAGCAGCAGCAGCACATGTATAGCCTAACATAAACAACAGCAGCATATGTATAGCCTAACATAAACAACACAGCAGCAGCAGCAGCAATGTATAGCCTAACATAAACAACACAGCAGCAGCAGCAGGTATATGTATATCCTAACATAAACAACACAGCAGCAGCATATGTATAGCCTAACATAAACAACACAGCAGCAGTATATGTATAGCCTAACATAAACAACACAGCAGCAGTATATGTATAGCCTAACATAAACAACACAGCAGCATATGTATAGCCTAACATAAACAACACAGCAGCAGCATATGTATAGCCTAACATAAACAACACAGCAGCAGCAGTTATGTATAGCCTAACATAAACAACACAGCATCAGCAGTATATGTATAGCCTAACATAAACAACACAGCAGCAGCATATGTATAGCCTAACATAAACAACACAGCAGCAGTATATGTATAGCCTAACATAAACAACACAGCAGCAGTATATGTATAGCCTAACATAAACAACACAGCAGCAGCAGCACATGTATAGCCTAACATAAACAACACAGCAGTATATGTATAGCCTAACATAAACAACACAGCAGCAGCAGCAGTATATGTATAGCCTAACATAAACAACACAGCAGCAGCAGTATATGTATAGCCTAACATAAACAACACAGCAGCAGCAGCAGTATACGTATAGCCTAACATAAACAACACAGCAGCAGCAGTATATGTATAGCCTAACATAAACAACACAGCAGCAGCAGTATATGTATAGCCTAACATAAACAACACAGCAGCAGCAGTATATGTATAGCCTAACATAAACAACACAGCAGCAGCAGTATATGTATAGCCTAACATAAACAACACAGCAGCAGCAGTATATGTATAGCCTAACATAAACAACACAGCAGCAGCATATGTATAGCCTAACATAAACAACACAGCAGCAGCAGCATATGTATAGCCTAACATAAACAACACAGCAGCAGTATATGTATAGCCTAACATAAACAACACAGCAGCAGCATATGTATAGCCTAACATAAACAACACAGCAGCAGTATATGTATAGCCTAACATAAACAACACAGCAGCAGCATATGTATAGCCTAACATAAACAACACAGCAGCACAGTATATGTATAGCCTAACATAAACAACACAGCAGCAGCATATATGTATAGCCTAACATAAACAACACAGCAGCAGTATATGTATAGCCTAACATAAACAACACAGCAGCAGTATATGTATAGCCTAACATAAACAACACAGCAGCAGTATATGTATAGCCTAACATAAACAACACAGCAGCAGTATATGTATAGCCTAACATAAACAACACAGCAGCAGTATATGTATAGCCTAACATAAACAACACAGCAGCAGTATATGTATAGCCTAACATAAACAACACAGCAGTATATGTATAGCCTAACATAAACAACACAGCAGCAGTATATGTATAGCCTAACATAAACAACACAGCAGCAGTATATGTATAGCCTAACATAAACAACACAGCAGCAGCATATGTATAGCCTAACATAAACAACACAGCAGCAGTATATGTATAGCCTAACATAAACAACACAGCAGCAGTATATGTATAGCCTAACATAAACAACACAGCAGTATATGTATAGCCTAACATAAACAACACAGCAGCAGTATATGTATAGCCTAACATAAACAACACACACAGCAGCAGCATATGTATAGCCTAACATAAACAACACAGCAGCAGTATATGTATAGCCTAACATAAACAACACAGCAGCAGTATATGTATAGCCTAACATAAACAACACAGCAGCAGCAGCAGCAATGTATAGCCTAACATAAACAACACAGCAGCAGCATATGTATAGCCTAACATAAACAACACAGCAGCAGCATATGTATAGCCTAACATAAACAACACAGCAGCAGCAGCAGTATATGTATAGCCTAACATAAACAACACAGCAGCAGCAGCAGTATATGTATAGCCTAACATAAACAACACAGCAGCAGCAGTATATGTATAGCCTAACATAAACAACACAGCAGCAGCAGTATATGTATAGCCTAACATAAACAACACAGCAGCAGCAGCAGTATATGTAAAGCCTAACATAAACAACACAGCAGCAGCAGTATATGTATAGCCTAACATAAACAACACACAGCAGCAGCAGCACATGTATAGCCTAACATAAACAACACAGCAGCAGCAGCAGTATATGTATAGCCTAACATAAACAACACAGCAGCAGCAGCAGTATATGTATAGCCTAACATAAACAACACAGCAGCAGCAGCAGTATATGTATAGCCTAACATAAACAACACAGCAGCAGCAGCACATGTATAGCCTAACATAAACAACACAGCAGCAGCAGCAGCAGTATATGTATAGCCTAACATAAACAACACAGCAGCAGCAGCAGTATATGTATAGCCTAACATAAACAACACAGCAGCAGCAGTATATGTATAGCCTAACATAAACAACACAGCATATGTATAGCCTAACATAAACAACACAGCAGCAGCAGTATATGTATAGCCTAACATAAACAACACAGCAGCAGCACATGTATAGCCTAACATAAACAACACAGCAGCAGCACATGTATAGCCTAACATAAACAACACAGCAGCAGCATATGTATAGCCTAACATAAACAACACAGCAGCAGCACATGTATAGCCTAACATAAACAACACAGCAGCAGCATATGTATAGCCTAACATAAACAACACAGCAGCAGCACATGTATAGCCTAACATAAACAACACAGCATATGCATAGCCTATCATAAACAACACAGCATATGTATAGCCTAACATAAACAACACAGCATATGTATAGCCTAACATAAACAACACAGCATATGTATAGCCTAACATAAACAACACAGCATATGTATAGCCTAACATAAACAACACAGCAGCAGCATATGTATAGCCTAACATAAACAACACAGCATATGTATAGCCTAACATAAACAACACAGCATATGTATAGCCTAACATAAACAACACAGCAGCAGCAGCATATGTATAGCCTAACATAAACAACACAGCATATGTATAGCCTAACATAAACAACACAGCAGTATATGTATAGCCTAACATAAACAACACAGCAGCATATGTATAGCCTAACATAAACAACACAGCAGCATATGTATAGCCTAACATAAACAACACAGCAGTATATGTATAGCCTAACATAAACAACACAGCAGTAGTATATGTATAGCCTAACATAAACAACACAGCAGTATATGTATAGCCTAACATAAACAACACAGCAGCAGCAGTATATGTATAGCCTAACATAAACAACACAGCAGCAGCAGTATATGTATAGCCTAACATAAACAACACAGCAGCAGCAGTATATGTATAGCCTAACATAAACAACACAGCAGCAGCATATGTATAGCCTAACATAAACAACACAGCAGCAGCAGCATATGTATAGCCTAACATAAACAACACAGCAGCAGTATATGTATAGCCTAACATAAACAACACAGCAGCAGCATATGTATAGCCTAACATAAACAACACAGCAGCAGCATATGTATAGCCTAACATAAACAACACAGCAGCAGTATATGTATAGCCTAACATAAACAACACAGCAGCAGCATATGTATAGCCTAACATAAACAACACAGCAGCAGCAGTATATGTATAGCCTAACATAAACAACACAGCAGCAGCAGTATATGTATAGCCTAACATAAACAACACAGCAGCAGTATATGTATAGCCTAACATAAACAACACAGCAGCAGTATATGTATAGCCTAACATAAACAACACAGCAGCAGTATATGTATAGCCTAACATAAACAACACAGCAGCAGTATATGTATAGCCTAACATAAACAACACAGCAGCAGTATATGTATAGCCTAACATAAACAACACAGCAGCAGTATATGTATAGCCTAACATAAACAACACAGCAGTATATGTATAGCCTAACATAAACAACACAGCAGCAGTATATGTATAGCCTAACATAAACAACACAGCAGCAGTATATGTATAGCCTAACATAAACAACACAGCAGCAGCATATGTATAGCCTAACATAAACAACACAGCAGTATATGTATAGCCTAACATAAACAACACAGCAGCAGCATATGTATAGCCTAACATAAACAACACAGCAGCAGTATATGTATAGCCTAACATAAACAACACAGCAGCAGCATATGTATAGCCTAACATAAACAACACAGCAGCAGTATATGTATAGCCTAACATAAACAACACAGCAGCAGCATATGTATAGCCTAACATAAACAACACAGCAGCAGTATATGTATAGCCTAACATAAACAACACAGCAGCAGCAGCAGTATATGTATAGCCTAACATAAACAACACAGCAGCAGCAGTATATGTATAGCCTAACATAAACAACACAGCATATGTATAGCCTAACATAAACAACACAGCAACAGCAGTATATGTATAGCCTAACATAAACAACACAGCAGCAGCACATGTATAGCCTAACATAAACAACACAGCAGCAGCACATGTATAGCCTAACATAAACAACACAGCAGCAGCATATGTATAGCCTAACATAAACAACACAGCAGCAGCACATGTATAGCCTAACATAAACAACACAGCAGCAGCATATGTATAGCCTAACATAAACAACACAGCAGCAGCACATGTATAGCCTAACATAAACAACACAGCATATGCATAGCCTATCATAAACAACACAGCATATGTATAGCCTAACATAAACAACACAGCATATGTATAGCCTAACATAAACAACACAGCATATGTATAGCCTAACATAAACAACACAGCATATGTATAGCCTAACATAAACAACACAGCAGCAGCATATGTATAGCCTAACATAAACAACACAGCATATGTATAGCCTAACATAAACAACACAGCATATGTATAGCCTAACATAAACAACACAGCAGCAGCAGCATATGTATAGCCTAACATAAACAACACAGCATATGTATAGCCTAACATAAACAACACAGCAGTATATGTATAGCCTAACATAAACAACACAGCAGCATATGTATAGCCTAACATAAACAACACAGCAGCATATGTATAGCCTAACATAAACAACACAGCAGTATATGTATAGCCTAACATAAACAACACAGCAGTAGTATATGTATAGCCTAACATAAACAACACAGCAGTATATGTATAGCCTAACATAAACAACACAGCAGCAGCATATATGTATAGCCTAACATAAACAACACAGCAGCAGCATATATGTATAGCCTAACATAAACAACACAGCAGCAGCATATGTATAGCCTAACATAAACAACACAGCAGCAGCATATATGTATAGCCTAACATAAACAACACAGCAGCAGCAGTATATGTATAGCCTAACATAAACAACACAGCAGCAGCAGTATATGTATAGCCTAACATAAACAACACAGCAGCAGCATATGTATAGCCTAACATAAACAACACAGCAGCAGCATATGTATAGCCTAACATAAACAACACAGCAGCAGTATATGTATAGCCTAACATAAACAACACAGCAGCAGCATATGTATAGCCTAACATAAACAACACAGCAGCAGCATATGTATAGCCTAACATAAACAACACAGCAGCAGTATATGTATAGCCTAACATAAACAACACAGCAGCAGCATATGTATAGCCTAACATAAACACACAGCAGCAGTATATGTATAGCCTAACATAAACAACACAGCAGCAGCAGTATATGTATAGCCTAACATAAACAACACAGCAGCATATATGTATAGCCTAACATAAACAACAGCAGCAGTATATGTATAGCCTAACATAAACCACAGCAGCAGTATATGTATAGCCTAACATAAACAACACAGCAGCAGTATATGTATAGCCTAACATAAACAACACAGCAGCAGTATATGTATAGCCTAACATAAACAACACAGCAGCAGTATATATAGCCTAACATAACAACACAGCAGTATATGTATAGCCTAACATAAACAACACAGCAGCAGCATATGTATAGCCTAACATAAACAACACAGCAGCAGTATATGTATAGCCTAACATAAACAACACAGCAGCAGCATATGTATAGCCTAACATAAACAACACAGCAGCAGTATATGTATAGCCTAACATAAACAACACAGCAGCAGTATATGTATAGCCTAACATAAACAACACAGCAGTATATGTATAGCCTAACATAAACAACACAGCAGCAGTATATGTATAGCCTAACATAAACAACACAGCAGCAGCATATGTATAGCCTAACATAAACAACACAGCAGCAGTATATGTATAGCCTAACATAAACAACACAGCAGCAGTATATGTATAGCCTAACATAAACAACACAGCAGCAGCATATGTATAGCCTAACATAAACAACACAGCAGCAGCATATGTATAGCCTAACATAAACAACACAGCAGCAGCATATGTATAGCCTAACATAAACAACACAGCAGCAGCAGTATATGTATAGCCTAACATAAACAACACAGCAGCAGCAGCAGTATATGTATAGCCTAACATAAACAACACAGCAGCAGCAGTATATGTATAGCCTAACATAAACAACACAGCAGCAGCAGTATATGTATAGCCTAACATAAACAACACAGAGCAGCAGCAGTATATGTATAGCCTAACATAAACAACACAGCAGCAGCAGTATATGTATAGCCTAACATAAACAACACACAGCAGCAGCAGCACATGTATAGCCTAACATAAACAACACAGCAGCAGCAGCAGTATATGTATAGCCTAACATAAACAACACAGCAGCAGCAGCAGTATATGTATAGCCTAACATAAACAACACAGCAGCAGCAGCAGTATATGTATAGCCTAACATAAACAACACAGCAGCAGCAGCACATGTATAGCCTAACATAAACAACACAGCAGCAGCAGCATATGTATAGCCTAACATAAACAACACAGCAGCAGCAGTATATGTATAGCCTAACATAAACAACACAGCAGCAGCAGTATATGTATAGCCTAACATAAACAACACAGCATATGTATAGCCTAACATAAACAACACAGCAGCAGCAGTATATGTATAGCCTAACATAAACAACACAGCAGCAGCACATGTATAGCCTAACATAAACAACACAGCAGCAGCAATGTATAGCCTAACATAAACAACACAGCAGCAGCATATGTATAGCCTAACATAAACAACACAGCAGCAGCACATGTATAGCCTAACATAAACAACACAGCAGCAGCATATGTATAGCCTAACATAAACAACACAGCACAGCACATGTATAGCCTAACATAAACAACACAGCAAGTATAGAACTACCGCAGTATATGTATAGCCTAACATAAACAACACAGCATATGTATAGCCTAACATAAACAACACAGCATATGTATAGCCTAACATAAACAACACAGCAGCACATATGTATAGCCTAACATAAACAACACAGCATATGTATAGCCTAACATAAACAACACAGCATATGTATAGCCTAACATAAACAACACAGCAGCAGCAGCAGTATGTATAGCCTAACATAAACAACACAGCATATGTATAGCCTAACATAAACAACACAGCAGTATATGTATAGCCTAACATAAACAACACAGCAGCATATGTATAGCCTAACATAAACAACACAGCAGCATATGTATAGCCTAACATAAACAACACAGCAGTATATGTATAGCCTAACATAAACAACACAGCAGTATGTATAGTAACATAAACGCCAGCATATGTATAGCCTAACATAAACAACACAGCAGCAGCAGTATATGTATAGCCTAACATAAACAACACAGCAGCAGCATATGTATAGCCTAACATAAACAACACAGCAGCAGCAGTATATGTATAGCCTAACATAAACAACACAGCAGCAGTATATGTATAGCCTAACATAAACAACACAGCAGCAGTATATGTATAGCCTAACATAAACAACACAGCAGCAGCATATGTATAGCCTAACATAAACAACACAGCAGCAGCATATGTATAGCCTAACATAAACAACACAGCAGCAGCATATGTATAGCCTAACATAAACAACACAGCAGCAGCATATGTATAGCCTAACATAAACAACACAGCAGCAGCATATGTATAGCCTAACATAAACAACACAGCAGCAGTATATGTATAGCCTAACATAAACAACACAGCAGCAGCATATGTATAGCCTAACATAAACAACACAGCAGCAGCATATATGTATAGCCTAACATAAACAACACAGCAGCAGCAGTATATGTATAGCCTAACATAAACAACACAGCAGCAGTATATGTATAGCCTAACATAAACAACACAGCAGCAGTATATGTATAGCCTAACATAAACAACACAGCAGCAGTATATGTATAGCCTAACATAAACAACACAGCAGCAGTATATGTATAGCCTAACATAAACAACACAGCAGCAGCATATGTATAGCCTAACATAAACAACACAGCAGCAGTATATGTATAGCCTAACATAAACAACACAGCAGTATATGTATAGCCTAACATAAACAACACAGCAGCAGTATATGTATAGCCTAACATAAACAACACAGCAGCAGTATATGTATAGCCTAACATAAACAACACAGCAGTATATGTATAGCCTAACATAAACAACACAGCAGCAGTATTTGTATAGCCTAACATAAACAACATAAACAACACAGCAGCAGCATATGTATAGCCTAACATAAACAACACAGCAGCAGTATATGTATAGCCTAACATAAACAACACAGCAGCAGTATATGTATAGCCTAACATAAACAACACAGCAGCAGCAGCAGCAGCACATGTATAGCCTAACATAAACA